>CM040240.1:179966374-180033632 GCA_022545495.1 Chrysanthemum lavandulifolium
GGCGGTACTTGTGCGATCAGCGAGGCAAGTGGGCGTGTACCTCAATTCAGCGAAGTGATCAAAGACACTTTCGTGCGATTTATTGCTATTGTTGTATGCATGTACACCCGGCGTTTGCGGTGATCGAATGAAGCGGTCAATCCATAGCCGCATGCTCACTTAACACATTCATCTCAAAAGAAATCATGATTAGTGCATCAATGACTACGATATTTTCACACCAAGCCACGCTTTCTGGCTGCGCCAATATCATGAATCAACTAAAGCTTCGCTACTACGATGAGAAGATATCATGATCGAATGTGAGCATGTCGGTCCCAAAGTCACAACTTCACAAAATACCAACACCACAAAGGATGTGTCGAGATTGTTGATGGTGATGATCTCAAAGATGGCTCAAACTTATCATCATGTGGATCGGTAAAGACCTCCACTTGGAATAACCAAACATGCAATGTGAAGAATCAATGACTACGAGCTCGGAGCAAAGGACTACATCAAGAATGCAAGATCAATTGTTAAATGTAATATCTATTTGTATTCAATGTAATTTTGGTACATGATTGAGGTGACCTCCATAGGGAGATTGTTAGGAATTAGAAATTCCGGTATTAAAGTCGGTCACCTCAGTATATGTAATCGTTAAAGCTCGTAGTCATAGTTCTTTTAAGTTAAGTAGTAATTTAGTTAAGTAACACCGTGGAGGGCAGACGGGTCTTTACCAGCTGTATGCGATCCACATTGAAGTGTGGCGAGTTATGTAAGACTATAAATACTCTCTACCTTCCAAGGTAGAGTTGGGGCTATAATAATATCTTTCACTTTCTCTCACTAAGTTCCCTAAACCTCTAACTTTCTCTCTCTAGAATTCCATCTATATGCTACTTTGTGTTATGGTTTGATGTGCAAGTGAAAAGTTATATCTTACAAAACCATCATCCTCATCAAAGCCAAAGAAAAAGAAGAAGACGCCTAAGGCTGATGTCGTCTCATGGCTAGACGAAGACGACACCGAGTATGATTGGTTCTCCACACTTGTTGATGCTACTCCGCTCTAGCGATGATCCGGATATGGTAGAAGGTCGTACATTGGAGCTTGCTAAGCTCTTGCAAGAAAAGTTCAGTGAAGAAGATGGCGAAATCGAGTTGAAGCGAATCAAGAATGAAGCCTTTCAAATACTCAAAGGCAGATCGGAAAGTGCTATTGAAGTTGAATATCACCTTGAAAATATAGCACGAGCCATGTCTAACAACATTGATTGGCTCAACCACAGAAGCAAACATCGACTACACAGACGAGACAAGGCTCCATACTACACCGATTGGTCTAAACCTCTACCAGCGATTGGCCAACGGATCAACCTAAGATTCCATTCGATACTTCTTCAACAATGATTTGGAATTCCTTCTACATGGTAGCGATGGTTCAAAGAAATATGCTACATCACTTACACTTCCGTTCCGTGACCATATACTCCAATGCATAGCCATCAAAGCGCTACCCGCATGTTCAACAACGGTGGAGCGATTATGACATTGATGCAATGTATGGGATTCACCATTGGCTGAACCCTAAGAATCTACTACAAAAGCGCCGAGTTGAAGGTCTCAACATGAAGTGTATAGTGATAAAGGGATCGTTGTTGTTAAGCATGTTGCTCTGTCGTCTAAATGGGATTACACTTTCCTAAAGAACATCGTGGTCAAAAGACAAGGCGAAGAGGACTATGCTTTACGTGAAGCGGACTTTCGAACTTGTCTCTCAACAACATTGAAGATCGTATCTTGCCAAAGTACGGGGAAGAATGAGACAATTCTCATTGAAATTCAGCGTGAATACATCAAGTCCTTGCTCATCTTCATCGGAAGCATAGTGATCCGAGGCGTGTGAAGATCTACAACTTCTTTGTTGAATCATATCGGACACGTGTTAACTTCACGGACCCGACTAGAAATTCCTAACATCAACAATCTTCCACAATACACTCTCATCGACAAACCGTTTGGAGTAGTTTACTGATGAACTACAAGCATAGCTTGATGGCGTGTAGAGATCTTCATAAGTTTGGGGATCACTGCTGAAGAAGGTCGGGGGCGGCTTGGCTTATAGGTTGAAGGCGATACATGAAGATATTGGATCACAAGCGTTGGAATTCTCGGGAAAGATGGGATGTTAAGAGGATCATCACTCGGATCGATGAAAGGTTATGCTGAAGGGACGATTCGAACTACGGAGAGCTTCGTAGGTGGTCGTCGAGGATTACTCTCACGAGCTATCAGCATACATTAGCATTCTTGGAAAGATTGATGGACTACACGGTACCCATAAATTGTTTCATTTTCAATATTGATTTAGATGTGTGATTTTATAATGACAATGGCTTGTGTACACATAACGATTGTACAATTAAAGGACCATGTGCGCTTCAATGTCACAATCCTATAAAAGGGCGAAAGCTTCTTACTTTTGAGTAAAACTTATCAAGCGTTTCACTTTTCAAAGGTTTTGCTCAAAAGAACAAATACTTCCTTATGTTTTCAAAACCTCAACGACTTATATCACTTGTTGAGGGGAGTATTTGATTAAAACTTTGTTCTAAATCGTTCTTTGTGGTAATCTTCCCATAAAACTCAAAATGGGCATATTTGATATCAAAATTTCATCAAAATAACATTTATATGCCATTTTTGGGGAGAAAAATTGTGTGATAAGATATATGTTGTTAATCGCTATTGAATCCTCGTGAGAAAAGACTTCAACCCTTGAATTGACGAGGCTGAGCAGTCATACATTGAAAAGATTTTTCTTCAAGACTTATCCAAGTAAATTGTACCTATTCGAGAAGCTCTTGATAGACATGAACTTTGATGGGTTTGACAACCTTTCAGGGTTGTCCACATCTTCAAGGTAGTTATTAGAGCTAGTTGTCATCTAAAAGCTGACAATGTAACTCTTTAACTATGCAACGTAATCGTGTCTCACAAGGAATTGTCTATCTTGAGTTGATCAATTCAAAAGTGTGCGCTCTTCCCTCGCATTGCAGATTTCCGTCAAAATTCTCAAGCACATGTGGAGGGGGAGTATTTCTGAAAATCAAAACTCTTGAAGTGTTCAAACATGTTTTTCATTTACAAACACTTGAGATATTTTCATGAAAATGGTTTAATGGCAATGGAGTTATAAGGTGATTAAGGTTAGGAATAATCGTCTATGATCACTTGAGGCGGAGGATCTACCAAGGACACCACAAATAGTTAGAATTTAGAAGTCCTTAGGTATGATTATAAAAAGGAGAAAATGAGAATTGTAGAAAGAAGGAGTTGAAGAATTAAAAGAAATGTAAAGAAAATGGTGAAAAGAAATAGCCCTCAATTATTCAACTTAGAGGCGGACAAGGTGTAATTCATATACTCTTGGTTGTCACTTGATGACACCGATATTGAAGATAAAAGTCGTCATGGACCCGGTGGCGCATGCACTAAACCTTCTTAGCCACTCAAGTTTCTCCCAAAAAACTTGTTTCATTCTCACGGGGAACCCTACGTAAACTATCGGCTTTCTCTTAGAGATAGTGGTATTGAAGAAGGAGACTCTCTCCTAGTCTCCGCTCGGGAAAACCAAAGCACTATTGAGTCTAGAGCCACGAGATTCATCAAAGATCTCTTAGGTACACTTGACATTTCATCACTTGTCGTTCAACAATAAGGGCGCAAGTGATCGTTATCGAGTCCTACGGATCTTAGCAATCATCGAGAACATTTATGAGGGTTCGCATTTGTGATCCTCGGTGATTGAATGGAAACTCTGCCGCGGTCGACATCAAGCGACCACGGCGGTCGTCCGGTAACTCCCGTGGATTACGCTTAGTGGTCTCAAGCGGTCTGATCGTGGGGTGATGCTTGGTGTACCTCGGTGACTCATCCGAACCGTAGGTGTATACATACATCGCGTTATCTCACTTGTGGGACTCGGTTCGAGAACGACCTTAGTGAAATTAGAGTTGAGTTTTCACACTATGTTGTTAACTCTCTCGAAGTTCAAACTTATGGCGCTAGATTCTTTCTAACCCCTGTTTTATGTTTTCTTCTTATGGATGCTCGCGGGAGAAAGAGATCGTGTTGATTCTCCACATGTTCACACCAACAACAACACTAATTGAAGTTCTCCCAAAAGACAACACATCGTCAGAATGATTCTTCTTCAATCAAAGAATCTACAAAGTTTAAAGACTAAGAGAACTACATCAGTACTGAAATCCAACATCAAAGAGTGTGTGAGCATGTTGGAGAAAGGCGTGGAGACTTTGGAGCGTGAGCGGACTGATCTGATTACTACAACATACTATCACTTTCAACACAAAGAACAAAATAACAAAGAAAATGATGGCGTCAAGCGAGAATACTTCAAAAAACAATTTCTCTACCTTTGGGGAGATTGTTCGAATCAAGACACTTCTTCTCACAAGAAGAAGAATGTCGGAAGGCGTCAAAGCTACTATTACATCGGCACCAACAACGTTTATCACTCTTTCATTCATCACTAACACTTAGGGAGTTGTTGGAATCACTCCTAAACCTTAATTCAAGTGTTAGTGATTCATATGTAATAGTTAGCTTAATATGGCTTTTATGTTAGTAATCAAGGCTAGGCTTATGTAGAAAGCCCATAAGCCTAGGCCAAGCCCAATAAGTAAAAGGATGGGAACTTAGAGTGTTGCCCTAGTTCCCTCCTATAAATACTCTTGTAAACCATCCTTAGATGGTTGGTTGTTCAATTCACTCTTTCACTCCTACGCATAACTCTTCATTTATCTTATCGTGTGTGTGTGTGATTGTTCATCCGATCTATCTCTTCTATTTCTTCTATTGATGCTTATGTTATGAATATGGGAACCTAACAATTTGAGCACAACAAGATGACATGGCTATGTATTGACCTCTGTAGATGATATAGAAGTACTCATTTGTTTCTTTAAAGACTCACAAGCTTATCACCAAAAAGCGAGCACCTCGAGGCGTGCTTGACGTGTATCTTGACATCTGCATGGTCGGCATCGCATAGGCATTAGTGACATACCGGTGTCCTTGGTACCAAAGTCCCATGTTGATGGTTCCTTGGAATACCGAAAGACCCGTTTAACCGCTTCAAGGTGCTTTTGGTGAGGCTTAGCACGGTATCTAGCACACATGCATATATGAGAATATCAGGTCTCTTGGTGTGAGGTACATCGAGGATCAATCATAATTCGATATTTCGTTTGATCTACCATGATCACAGTGGTCCTCATCGGTTTGATGCGCTCCACCATGGGAGTGTCAGCGGTGTCACAAGTGTCAAATCCAAATTTCTTTAAAATTTCATTTGCATATTTAGATTGATTGATAAAAATGCCTGCGGGACTTTGTGAAATTTGTAATCCCAAGAAAAATGACATTTGTCCATCATTGACATTTGAAATTTGGAGCCCATCTCCTTAGAAAAGCAGTCGCATTCATTGGGGTCGATCGAGGCAAAATAATATCATCAACATAGATTTGAGCGTGAATTAAATGTTTGCGACTTTACGGTGAACAATGTCGGATCAAGCGCTCCTTTCTTTGAATCCGGTAGATAGAAGAAACTTTGATAGCGTATCATAACATGCCCTTGGAGCTTGCTTCACACCATAAAAGCCTTCTTCAAGCGATGGACATGAGTAGGATGCTCTTGATTCACAAAACCTTCGGGTTGGTGGCGTATCGACTTCTTTAAGATCTCCGTTAAGAAAAGCCGTCTTTACATCCATCGATAGACTACCATATTCTTACTTGCGGCATTATCCGGGAAGATTACGATTGCCTCGTCGTGCAAGCTGGAGCAAATGACTCTTCAATGCCAATAGCCTCCTCTTGTGGTATCATTTTGCAACCAATCAAGCCTTGTTCTTTAATACATCACCATGCTCATCAAGTTTTACTTTGAAGATCCACTTTAGAGCAATGATCATACTTACGATCGGGAGGCGGTACTAATTCACATACATCTAGTCGATCGAGCGCATGAATTTCTTCTTGCATGGCATTGAACCGAGTTGTCTTCATTCATTGCGGTTTAACGTCTTTTGGTTCGACCTTGGATAGTATGGAGTTGAAGAAGCACCATAAGGCATCGGTTGCAAGTTGTTTACAGTGGATCTTTGGAAGAGAGGGTTTCAATGATGTTGTCAATGGATGGTCATGTGTCCATTTTCTAAGGTGTTCATGTGGTTGTTGTTGAGGCGGCGTGGCAGTCGTTTTCTCACGATGAAGATGGTTACGATGATGGTTCGGGAGCAAATATGTTCTCAAAGGAGCAACCGGGAGTAGCAAGGGAGCATCTTGGGAGTAGCAAAGGGTTTATCTCCATCATAGGTGCGAGATACAATTCCATGATGTACACTCGATGATTGAGGATTTGATGATGAGACAGGTGATCGGTGACCGCTTCTTGACTCAATGACATAGGCGAAGGGTTATCTACATTGGCGGGGATAGGCGACCTCTGTTGATGGATTTGGTGATCATTAGCAATTTGCTCATAGTGTTCATCAAACATTGGATCAAACAATTTCTTCAAGTCGTCTTGAAGGTGGTACATATGGAGTTCTTGGTGAGGATTTTGTACAAGAGAAGAACTAATGGGACTACTTGATGAAGGTTGTGATGCGGGTCGAACTTGATTGTCTTGGAGCCA
Organism: Chrysanthemum lavandulifolium; assembly: GCA_022545495.1. NCBI lineage: Eukaryota > Viridiplantae > Streptophyta > Magnoliopsida > Asterales > Asteraceae > Chrysanthemum > Chrysanthemum lavandulifolium. The sequence goes on from CM040240.1 coordinate 179,973,087, forward strand.
TTTGACCGGTCGACTCATCGAGCGTAGCGTGAATTGTTTCCATGATATTTCGGATTCTTTTGTTGTAGATACAGAATCCTTTTCTGCTTGGTGCATATCCTACAAATACTCTAATGTCCACTTTAGCTTTTAGTTTACCTAAATCTTGACCCTCATTAGTTGGATAACACAACGCACCAAACACACGAAGGAATGATAGATCAGGTTTTCAATTGTGGACAAGTTCTGATAACATCAAATAGTCCTGAATATTAAGTGTCAATTTCCCCAATAATGCTCGTTATTTATATCATTTATATGGATTCGCTTGTTTTCCATTGTTTTCCACTTTCGGGTAAATTCGAGCATTGGAGCTAAAGAGGCGGAAATGGAAACATAACTAAAGATTTATCACGGTATGCCTATTTTGAAAAAGTTACGCGTAACTCTCTCTCACATTCGCGTAACTATTGCGTGACCACGAATACCAACTTATCAGAGGTTACTGGCGTAACTCTTCCCAAAGGTTCTGACGTAACTCCATTAGGTCAAAAGAGGTTCCACCGGCGATACTTACGCGTAACTCTCGCATCACTTACGGCGTAACGAGGTTTATTGAAGACTACGGCGTAACCACTAATAGGGTTAGCGTAACTAGCGAGATCTAGTGCATTTACGAAGAAATAGAAGGTTCTGGCGTAACTTCTATTTTAGTTCTGTAGTAACCCGACACAGCCTATAAATACCCACAATTCTGACATTTCTAATCATCCCATTCCACACACAACACTCGAGAGCGTGGTAAAAGCTCAAGGCGGGTCTAAGGGAGCATCGGGGTGTTTCGAGGAGAAGTCACTCCATTACGATAAGCTTTAGCGTTTTATATTTCTTTACTTTCAATTCATGTATTTCGTACCTTTGAATATTGAATTGATTTGCATGATTAATATGATCGGCTAAGCACCCTTTGGTGCTAGCCTAGTTATAATTCATAATTATTTTGTTTGCGTTTACCTTTACTTCGTACAATTATTTCTAAGTGTATGCATGCATAGTTCATTGGTAGTTACCCTTGGTTGGTAGTTTTGAATGGCGGTGAGGCCAATTGCCTAGGAGATATGACCAGTGACCCTAGGTGAGCGGATGAGGCAGGAAGGGTAAGATATGACCAATGATGACCCTTTCTACTTGTGCGATTTGACCAGTGATCACTATCGTTTCGATGAACTTAAGAATTGGGGGTGTAGTGTCTAAGTTCTAATGGTCGAGGCACTCACTATTTTGAATCTAGCATGTAGCGGTACTTAATGACTTAGCTTAGGGACCGGGAAATGACATCAAGTTCATATGGAGTTTCATCCTTTGTCCTCAAAAACTTAACCCAAGTAAATCGAGAGTAGTCATCAACAACGACTAAAACATACTTCTTCCCATTTATTTTTGCACTCTCATTGGTCCGCATGATGAATCCATATGAAGAGTGTGAAGAACCTCCATATTTCTTGGTTTGCGGGTTTGGGTTTGTGGGCATATTTCTTGCTTTTTCCCAATTGGCATCTTTGAACAAATATGATCTTTTCATACTTTAGTCTAGGTAAGCCTCTTACAAGGCCTTTTCGGAAAGATCATTAATGGTGCGAAGTTCAAGTGATTGAGGCGGCGATGCCACAACCATGACTTTGTTTTGAAGCCTTTGACAATAAGCCGATTGGAGAGGACTTCATCATGTCTTCGATAGAGATGGTGTATAGGTTTGAACCACGAGTTCCTCTTAACAGTTCCGCACCATCAAGTTCTCTAACGAAACAAGTATGTTTTCTAAAAGCCACTTCTAGATCGGAATCACAGAATTGAACAACAGAGAACAAATTATGACAAAGACCCTCAACATAATATACCCTAGAGATTAGACTTTCACCAACAACATAATCTCCATAACCCATAATTGCAGCAAAATGGTCGTTCCCGAATCTAACAGTCCCGATGAATTTACTCACGAAGTTCATGAGCATGAGGCGATCTCGGTCATATGCTTGGAAAAACACGAGTCCAAGTACCACATAACGATTTGAGCGACTGCGGTTGAACATGAGACAAAAATGGATAAGCGGATAATTGGGATCCCCATGCAAGAATGGGTTCCATTTGGTTAGTAAAGTGATTGGAACACCCACATCGAAGCATAATCAATGGAATTATTATAGATAGATGCAGTACTAGTGTGCTCATTAGACCTATTCAAAGTATGTTCACTTTTTAAAGGAATAGTTCTACCGGTAAGCATCCATTTCATAATAGGCATTGACCTAGATAATTTAGGGCACATCTCATTAAGACTAAGTTTGCTGCCAGTAGGTATCCACTGATAACCTACATTGCTAAATTTTCTTCCTGTGGGTTTCCAATGTTTTCTAGCCTTCTTCCTCCATTTCTTTCTAGCCTTCTTAACATGATTGTTGAGATTAACGATTTTAACTGGGTATTTAACAGAATTAATCAAATCATTCATGCCACATACATGATTAGTAACAGAAACGAAGCAGTCATCATTACATGTTTTGTAAATAGTAGCAGAATTCGAATTAATTACAGTACGCTTATAGCTAATACTTGAATCAACACGATTCGTTTTATTTAACTCAAACTTAATGTTCCAAGGGTGGTCTTCTACTCTCTTCCATTGGACACTCTTAGCTTGCGAGGTCCTATCTTGCTTTGTATTGCCTGGAGGCTTTGACCGCTTGCTTTTGTGCCATGATTACTCTGTGAGGGAATTATGGGAACATTAGTTGGTTTTGCTACCTTTGCATTCCCGATCTAGAAGTGGAGGATCGAACTACTTGAAGGCACATTAGAGTTCACTTTCTTAACACTGGGCATGGAATAAGGCATAACAACTTTATCATTCTTACAAAAGGATCTTGGGTATGTTGCTCTTAAACATTCTAAAAGCTCCTAAGATCGTTTGGCATATAAGCACGCATACCTAACTTCACTATCAAGTGGTTTATTTATGTGATCTTCTTCTACAATCTCACGAAGGCATTCTAGACTATCCTTAAGATGATAAAAGTAATCATGAAACACCCGTTCATTATTTACGAGATGGGAGGAATATATTTATACGATTCTGAGATACTTAGAATCATTGCAGATGCCATTGAGACAACATTCTCATCCCAAACAAGTGACTTTGATTGAATCATATAACTCTTTAAAGTGTCTTTTAACTTTTCATTTTCTTCTAGAAAACTCTCATTTTCCTTTGTAAAACATTAACCAAGTTTTGAAGATGAAAAGTTTGAGAACACTAAGAATCTAAAGGTGGAGGCATTTGGGAGCCATTTGCATTATTTCTTTTCACCCTTCAATTGTGAGATTTGGGTCTCATTTTTTCTGATCGTGTTGCAATGAGCTCGAATTTGATCATCACGTTTGTTTATTTCAAAAACTGCATCAAACTCTGGAATATCCGAGGATATCTTGATGTTTGAGGTTTTAACATTTTCTTTAAGGTGTTGATATTTTAGTTGCAAATTAAGATGCTCAACTTCCAATTTAGAAAAATGTTTTACCACGTTATCATGATCATCTTGTTAAATTTGCTCATGCAATTTAGAATTTGTTTTTTCAAGCTCAATGACACGATCGTGGGAGACTTTAAGAGCAACAGACAATTCATGAAATTGAGAAGCATTGATAGAACAATTCGTAGCAGTATAGAACACATCTTGAGCAATACATTCAGAAATTAAATTCTCATTCAAAGTATGCACATTTTTTCTCTCAATCTCATAATATTTTAACTCTCGTTTATAATCACTGACTTCAATTTCCATTTCATTAAACATCTTTTTCATGTCTTTCACTTCAGTGTCAATGGCTTTTTGTAAAGATTCAAATTGTCCTTTTAGTTGCTTAAAGAAAGGCATGACTTCTGTTAAATAGCATTCTTTAGTAAGATCAAAACCCCTCTCCCCTTCTGTAATCCCGGTTGGTGTGATTCTCTTTTTACATGTTTTCTCAAAGTCCCCAAACAGCTGATATACTACATAAAGACTGACTAGAGTTTTGCTTTGTGTAGGAAGAGTTCTGGGCACTAAATGCATGGGTGTATTGGGGGGATATACAGTGGCAGGAAGCATTCTCCTAAGGGGTGTTTGTTTCAATAAAATCATCGCTTTTCCTTGTCCATATCCTTTTCCAAAACACTTGTTCAGGGGTCAGCTGTGTTTGACGTTTAAACATGTTAAAGGCAATCCAGTTTTCCTTAGCATAGTTAGGTGTCTTAAAGTTGATGTTGTTTTTCATGCATGAGGGGCTCTTAAGTTTTTCATCTAACTTCTTTCTAGTGACTTCCTCTAATTGCTTATCTTCCTCAGTGCTCTTAGCGCAACTAGGTTTCTGTCTAGGCTTATAGATTTCACTACCATCATAGATTACCTTTTGTGCATCTCTAGCTTTCATACAGACCTCATGATTTGGTTCATCAACTAGTGCAACACTATGTTTGTCACTTAGAACTCTATGCTTAGTAATCATGTGAGCAGTCTTAATGGTGTTTCCTTGTACGTACAATTTGTTTTCAAGTTTGTTTTTCAAAGTTTTTAGGTTGGAAAATTCATTTAAGAGTTTTGATTCCTTAGCATTAAATTCCTGCTTAAGCACTTTCACATTTTCTTGAAGTTCTTGTTTTTGCTTAGCCGTTTTATTAAGCTTTTCTTTTAAGGAATCTAATTCTTGTTTTAATATTTCTTCCCTAAAATTACTTTTTCTAATAATTGTACACATTTGGTCATCCATTTTCTGCTCATGGGTAGTTGACTCAAACTTAGCACGTTGTTCATAAATGGCAACTTGTTCTTTATAGGCATTAAGTTCAGAGATAACAGAATCATTAGGGGCACTTGTAGTGTATTCATCAAAAACATAATCATCATTGACTGCATAAGGTGCATCACTTGGTACAATCTCAATTTCACTTTGCATTACATATTGATCATATGGGACAACATTGCTATTACCCATATTAACAATATCGATTCACAAGTTTCATGTGATTGCACTTTGTCATGTATCTTTGCTCATCAACTTCATCATATAGTTTTAATACCTCCGAGATGATTGATTCTTTGGATGGACCGGCTTGTTGTGATGATGAGACTTTGGAGAGACCATTGGAGAAATGCTAGCCATGAAAATTGTATGGGCGATGAGGTTCATCATAGACATCAAAGTCATATGCATCACGATCAACAACTTGAAAGGCATTTCGATGATTGTGACCTACTTCACGAATTGGTCGCTCATCCACATCGCATCATATGTCTTAGCATTTCCTCGCAAGAAACAACAGCTCCTCTTCATCCAAAACTGCTCCATTATCCTGAGCTTGCACAAGCAACATCTTGTCTCTGAAGCATTCTGCATTCTATGGACGTTTTGGAGACGTGCAGTTCCTCGCAATATGTCCATCACCACCACAGTTGTAGCACTTGATTGGCTTTGCTTGTCCTTGATTTAAATTCCTTCCACGATTATGATTTGCCACATACCCTCCACCTACACCACCTCTTCCTTGTTCATACTGCCTTCCTTGAACTGGTTGCGCCATAACCTTTCCATCTCTGACAATAGCATGATTGTATAGATTGGATGCAATTCTGATTTCATTGTTAGTGTGAAGACTGTTAGTATGTGGAGTAAAGGTCAAGTTTTGTTTAACCATAAGAGCCAGTTGATTAATGAAGTGTTCCATGATCGCATACGCATCAGTTACTTGAACCTTGGATCGGGAATGAGTTTGTGATTACCATTTCCGTGAGGTATGACTTGTGAAGCTTTGGTAGTAATCCCTACATTGGTGTAGAATCTTTGTTGAATCATTTGATGAGCTTGCTTCTCCCCGATCGATTTGAACTTTTCAAGAATCATTCGTTCAAACATAGCATGCTTCTCATTCTGCGAAAGAGGAAGGCATAAAATTGATCATAGTTGGTGTTCTTTAATCCTTTGGTTAGCTTCACAGCGGTGACAAATTTGTGCCATTCGGGATTCATGTTGTTCACAAACTTTGAGTTTAGCTGAATATTTGGCATGGTCATTTTGATATTCCTCATTTCATTCACAAGCTTATGGAATCTCACGTAATATTCATTGACACTTTCTCCTGGTTTCATCTTAAAGTGCTCAAATTCATCATACAGTTGTGATTCTCTGTCTTCCTTAGTCATTTCAGAACCTGAGAGAAGCATCTTGACATTATCCCAAACCGCCTTGGCTTCAGTGTTGTGATTGATAAGCTTGTAGATATCTTTTGGAAGACCACAAGTATGATGTTTGAAGCCACGATATCAACATCATATCTCTTTTCTTCTTATCCTTGAGCTCATCATCGTCTTTGGTCCATCCAAACCTAAGGTCATAGTACCATCCGCAGCAGTTTCAAGAACATCTCTAGTAGTTTCAATTTGATAAGGTCCTTCGTCAATTGACTTAAGAATGTTGACCCCATTCTCCTTTCCTAAGCAATATAACCTAATTCGTTGAGCCCAAGTGTCATAATCGGTTACATCAAGCATGGGTGGGCGAGTATCGAATCCAACGGATTGAGCGTCTTCAAAGACATGAGAGATGATAGTGGGTGCGTTGGTAGACATGATTACAAATTCTAGGAATTTTAAAACTCTTTAATTAAACCGGAAAAAGTTCTTTCACGGGATTTTACTATATCAAAGAAAACCGTAAAAACGTAATACAAAGGAAAGCACCAAATCGCTCAAGAAGACAAATCGCTCAAAGGAACAAATCTCTCAATGGAACAAATCGCTTAAGGAATAAATCGCTCAATGGAACAAATCGCTCAAATGAGACAAGTCGTTTAAGCGATCAACTCGCTTCAATAAGCAAGTCGCATAACCCAACAAACCTCTTAAACCGGCAAATCGCTTGAAGAGACAAATCGCACTTAATAAGACAAATCATTTGCCCGACAACTCGCTTCAATAAGCAAGTCGCTACAAAATGACAAATCGCTACTCCGAACAAATCGCACAAGTACATCCACTACCCGGACAAATCACTTAAATCAGCGATTTTTTATTGACACAGATCGCTATCAAACCTAGACAAATTGCTTGACAGAATATTATGCCGTGACACAAATCGCTACTTGGCAAACCACACAAACGCCACTTTAAATTCCAAAAACAATCCAACCACAGTGATTCAAGCCTTCCAAATCAAAACCTAAGCTCTTATGATGATTCTAAACACAAAAGTACAACCAAAATCCAAACTTTAACACAAGAAATGATCCAAATGATGCAAAAACCACTCAACTTTTTCAAACCCAAAAACCATACAAAACCACTAGAAATCCAAGAGTATGTAAGAGAGATGATCAAACCATGGCTCTTGATACCAATTGTTAAATATTGGATTTCACAAACACATCAAACCATGATTCAAATGGGTGTACACTATAGATTTTAGAGAGAAAGTTGAGAGGTTTGGGAACTTAGTGAGAGAAAGTAAAATTATTATGAGCTCCAACCTCTACCTTGGGAGGTAGAGGTATTTATAGTATCTTACATAAACGCCACCTACGGGTGTGGATCAGGCATACAGTGGGTAAAGACCCGTTCGTCCTCCACGGTGTTACTTAACTAATTGCTACCTAACATTAAATAACTACGACTACGAGCTTTCTAACGATTACATACACTTGAGGTGACCGATAGTTTAACAGCTGGATTTTCCAAATCCTAACAAGGGTGGAGGTAGAGAAGTGTCAACTTCCATGTGGTTGGGTGGTTGACTTTGATGTCTCCTCATAATCCAAAATGGACTATTAGAAGGAAATGGAGGAATTGACATTGGTGCAAGTCTTGATTCAACACTTTGGTTTTGTTGTACAACCTTTTCTAGTGAATGAGATGGCCAAGGAGGTAAGTCCTCTAAGTTGTGAGAATGTGGAGATGATTGTGAGGTGTTAAATGATGTGGCTTTAGGCACCAATGATGTTGGTTGGGTTGACAAGGGTGTATTTGATTTAGTAGAGTTTGGTGATGATATCCTTGTGGGAACAATTTTTTGGGAACAATCCTTTTGGGAATTAGTTTGATTGGCTTATTTGGTGTAGGGAAATCCTAGCATTTGTGGACTTAACCAAGACGATTCGGTTGAGGAAACTTCGTGTATGACCCTAGCAAGTTTCTTGGGTGGTTCTTGAGTGGATGAGTTAGCACTAGGAGCTTTTCTCATGATTAAATGACTAAGGAAGATGTTTGTAATTGCTGAGAATTATGTTGTGTTTGATGACTAAGGAGTTCTAGCAAGATGACTTATAAAGGGAAGAATTTGGCAAGTGCATTTAAGACTTAAGCCACAAAGATTCTTAGGAATGTGATGATTAACATGCACAAAAGTCAATATTCGAGTTCTCTTGATCTAGGGACTCAATTAAGGTAAGGTGGAGTGTTCAAGTTAGCAAGATGGGTTTAGAATGATTGATTTAGCTATAATTGACATAATCATCACCGGGTCCCACGGTTCCCTCCTTTGAGGGATCCGTCGAGGCTAATCCTAGGGATCCGGATCTCGGCAACTATGAAAGGAGAAAATGATGTTTCTAAGGTCTAAAACCTATACCATCTTGAGTGTTTTAGTCCTCCTAAGTATCTTAAATGAAGGTGTATTTGAATGAACAAGAGAAATAAGTGATATAGCTAATGATTGCCTTTTATGGAAGAAAAATGAGACTTTGTGATCACCAATGGATGATCAAGGATAACACTAAGAGTTTTGATTGTGTCAATTCATAATAAATGATCCTAGAGATCAGATGTTAGCTTGAGATGAAGTTTGAAAAATTCCCAAAAATCAAAAGAATTGAAAAACTAATTTTTGACCCGTTTTGAGATAAAGATGACTAGACACAATTTCCTAAAATTTGTTCAATATGTCCACCTAAGTGTTTTGAAAAATGAAGAGTGATTTGTGAGTATTAAAGCGGAAATATGGTGAGTTTTGATGAGTTGATAAATTAAAAGACACTTTGAATAAGATCTTATGTAAGGTACGAGTGAGTTTAAGGCTTTCTCATCCTTGAAGAAGACTTAGTTGAGTTCTAGAATCTCATGTTTAGCTAGTAAACTATTTTGATGTATGGATAGTCTATATTGCGATATGTTGTCACGGATCCTACGGTTCTCTCCATGGAGGATCCGTCTATGCTAATCCTAGAGATCAAAAATCGCAAATCGTAACCATCACGAATCAAGTGTAGATTTTGCACCTAGCAATATACACCAATAACCATTAAACTAAACAACGATATAAACATGTCATCATATAAAACATCTCATAGATAACGGTAGAAATAACAATATCCAAGTTAACACAAACAAAAGTGCTAAAACATAGTCATTCACATACTAATCAATTGTCTCAAATTAAACATAGTCTTATAGTCTCTATCGTCAATCCTTTTTTTTCCTCTTTCCCGACTTCGTGAGGTGGTAAGCTAGGTTTTGAATCATAACCCTTAATTGTTTGAATTTTGCGGTCTCGTTTGGAATAGTTGGAAGTTGTTCTTAGTAATCAAAGGGTTCCAATTCGATGTTAGCAATGGGGTCGACATCTTCTTCTTCTTCATCTTCTTCTACTTCTCCGTCCGAGGAATCCGAGAGGGCTTAGGTTTTCTTCCATTGACCACGAACCGTTTAGGAGGTTTTTGGTAAGAGGTACCATGGCGTGATCGGCAAAGAAATGATCATCGTTGATAGGAGATGGTTGCAATGCACTAACATACTTACAAAGTCGTGTTAGGAGAATACCATATGGAAGTACCATGTTGGAAACTTTGAATACCCCGACCATTCTCTTCACCATGTAATAGGCAAGATTAAATGGCTTTTGGTGGATAAGACAATAGATCATTTGCACGAGACGTGCATTAGGATGATCCTTGTTACCAACTAGGCTAATGACGTTTTCCCTAAGGATTTCTTCCCATTTTCTAAACATGGGGTGCATTTCGAAGAGTTCCATTTGAAAGGGATAACGGTGAATGAGCTTCTTGTTTCGATTGAGACAGGATTGGTCGGCTCTTACTTTGAAAATGGTGTCTCGGACGGTTTCGGGTTGATCAAGAGGAGTATGGTATATTGGGTTGGGATCAAGAGCAAAGGATTGACAAGATATTGCCCAATCTTAAGAATACATACAAATTCCTTCACAAGGAATGCGAAGGATTCGAGCGAATGTGTTGAGAGGTAGAGTGAAGTTTTGTTTGTTGATGATGAAGGCGATTGAAATGATTTCATCGGTGTTTGAATGAACCTAATGCTTTTGTAAAATTCAAAGATGAAAACCGGACAAATTTGTTCATCTATGTCAAGAAGACAATCAAAGTTGATTCTTGAGAAGACTTGACGAATGTCGGTATTTTCAAGGAAACATTCCTTGACTACACGACCTTCGTGGATAAGTCTTTTTCAAATCTTTTGAAGACTTTGCGGTCGGTTTTGTCAATCCCTCTTTCGATAGTAATGGGTGAGGTAATGGACGGTATCATGATGATCTTGTTGAGTAGCTTTAGGCATGATTGGCCCTAGAAACACAAGTATTCCAATTAGGTAAAATTAGTTGAGATGGGTTTATGGTTTTGATTTGTATTAACAATGTTGTGAACACAATGTAATCCTAATTGTGTTAAAAACCCCTTTTAATGATTAATTTTGAAAACCCTAATTAAATTAATTGATTAGAAATTGAGAAACCATAAACCCTAGGATGAGGATGATGAAAATTAGAACAACTTAATGTAATTACTTACAATGGTGTTCTAGAGAAGAATGCTTGAGGGTATGGAGTCCTATGAGGATGAAATCAGTTCTTGAGTAGTTTTTGTGTTATGTGGTGAGAAGGAAAATGATCGGTGATGGTTTTCAAATGCGTATAGCTATTTTTGTCCCACGGTTCCCCGAATCTGTCTATTTAGGATGCTAGTACAACTAGAGGATCCGACTCATGTGAATGAGAAAAGGGTTGTTTGGCGTTATTTTTGTAGGCTATAAACTAGCTTATGAAACAAAAATAGTTTTGAGGTTTCAAATGAAAAGTTGTTTTGGTCTGCGGGTTTTGATAAGTTAATTATCAAGGATTCATTTGTGACGACGGCGTTAGTTTGACGAAAACAAAAGGAATACTATTCCCGATGATGAGTAAGTCAGGAAAGTGACGAAAGAGAGACTTTAAAGAGACTAGCTATTATTAAACAGAAATAACTATGATATCAACATACTCATGTAAGCTAGCTAATAAAAAGTTAACATACCTCTATGCTTCTTGGTTTGGCATAATACCAAAAATAATTCATAAGCTCTTAAAGTAATCCTTTGTACTTAGAGTAAGTAGGTTGTGATTACTTTTAGATCCTTTCTTGAAGGTTGACTTCATTATTCTTTGAATAGAAATGAAGGTTTTGGAGAGATCCTAGCATGAAGATTTCTTGAAACAAATATGTTAGAATGATCTATCAATGTCCAACAAGAAAGAAAAAAAAATGTTTTGAAATATTTCCTTCTTTGTAGTTTTCAAACATACACGGATCGTATCAAGTTTTTAAAGTACAACATACTCTAAGAAACTTGGTAGCAAGCTCGATGCCAATTGTGGAAAACTAGAAGGGGGGGGGGGGGTTGAATAGTTTTACCAATTAAAACTTCGTTTTAAAACATTTAGATCAACTTATGTCAATCTATTTAGTTGTTTATGTTGGACGTTGATAGATAGATATATAAACGTGTAATGAAAGATAAAGAGTAAGAAGCACATAACCACGACACGAGTATTTATAGTGGTTCGGCTACAAGGACACCTTCCTTGCCCTACTCCACTCCCCGAGTCACCTACTCAAGATATTGTAATCACTACACGACACCAAATCCTTATGGCGGAGAAGCCTTCACAATGTCGCCTACTCTTTTTCGGTACTAGGCTAACCAACGGGTTCTTTCACCAAGGTGAAACACACCTACCACAATGTCGCCTACCCTTTATCCGTACTAGGCTAACCACCGGGTTCTTTACACCAAGGTGAACCACACCTACCACAACGTCGCCTACCCTTTATTAGGTACTAGGCTATGTACCTAGTTCCATTACAATGGAGGAACTACTACCCAACACTACACGACACCTAATCTCAAAGGAGACCCACTCCTTATTACAACACCTCAAGGATATCACCATCCTTGGAAACAAACTATCACTATATGTATAACAATGCACCTCATCGATTATACGACCTTGGCATTCTTTCCTAATGCCACTTGATTTGATTCCTAGGCATTCTTCACCAATGCCCTTGACACAACGCTTGGCACCTTTCACTAATGCCTTCGTCTTGACACCTTTAGCATTCTTCACTAATGCTTTAGACACGGACGTTAAGCATCTTTCACTAATGCTTACGTCTTGACTCCTTCGGCATCCTTCACTAATGCCTTCAACACAACACATCTACGGAGGAAGAAAGAACTATCAACAATAGAACCTCAGTAGTCTTGATGATGACGAAGCATGGAAACTCATGGACTTAAGCTTTCTTGACTTCAAGAAGTGGTGATCTCGCTTTTAAGAGGAACCTAGAGAATCACACAAAAACAATAGATAAACTACATAGAGAGATCCCTTAGGATCGGTGGTTGGAGAGATACAATACTTGGGAAAGTATGTGTGAGAGTGGCAAGCTAAAAGGAAGAAATGGATCACTATTTATAGAGGAGAAACAACTCATGTTCCCCGGATCCTATGGATCCCTCCCTCGAGGATCCATCTAGCGTAAAGTTAGGATCCGTATGACGCTCCTCTTTGCCCATGGGTATTTTGGTTATGGGTCATGGGTTATGGGTTCATCCATGGATCTTTTATTAGATACAATGTATCTCATGGGTGCAATGCACCTAGTCAAGTGGGTTTGGGTAAATACCATGGGTTGTAGTTTTTACCCATTTTAGTACATACTAGTTATGTATATGTTTGCCTAATATGTAAACACTAGTTGTTGTACATATGTATTTCTAAATCATAAAATCACTTATACTTGTTTTAGTGTTTTATGTGAAAACGTAAGTTTGTTAGAAAACTATTGGCTCAAACTATTTACGTAAAATATAAATATTTTATTAGTTTCGTTAAAATGATTTTATATTTGTTATCGACAAAACATTAGAAGACCGTAAAATATAAATAAATGTTTTTACGGCTTATTTGTATTAACAAGTCACTTTATTAACAATAATGTCGAGTATCCAAAAACTATGATTGTTTTTTAACATTGACAGTGATGGTGATAGTGACGTGACGGAAGATGATGGTGTTGAGATTGATGATGTTAAGGACGACCGGCGTGGTGGTATGGCGATTGACAGTGACATGGCGGTAGATGATAGTGTGGTGGTAGTCACTGCTTTTGATGGAGATGGTGTTGTTTTGACAGATCTTGATGGTGGTGTGCGACAATGGGTGATGATGATGACGGTGACACACGTATATGGTGGGTCAAGCATCTGGGTCGAGCTGGAGGCGGGTGGAGCTGCGCTGATGACGATGATGGATACAGTGGTATGGTGTGTGGTGGTGACTGAAGGATACTTGTGAGGGAGGGAGAGAGAGAAAAGAGAGGAAAAGAGAGATGTTATGGATTTGAGAAGAAAGGATGCAAAGAAAGAGAAAACAAATGTAAGAGAAAGGTAATTTTGACATTTAATAATATTAATAATAAAACAAAACATCATATCACACAAGTGGACCATACTTGATAAAGGACACGTGGCGCGTTTTGGGTGGAGTTGCGGAGTGGAGTAGTTCTTCGTGGTGAATTTTGGAGATTGGCTTTAAAATTGACCATGATGAGGACATAAAAAAAGATATTCTCCCCCTTTGGTATTTTTCAAAATAAATAAAGAAAAAATAAATAAAAAAAAAACGTAAAAAATTATCGTATCATGTTATTAGAATGGGAGGTGATTTGTACACTCCCAAAAATGATTGAAACACTCAAATTAGTTATGTGTGAACATTTATACCCTCACATGAGTGAAAATGTAAGTGTGACTATGAGGATATAAATGTCCAAATACAACTAATTTGAGTGTCCCAATCATTCTTAAGAGTGTACACAAAATGGGTAAAAACTTGGCTAAGAAAAGTAGTAATAAGGTACCAATACTCCAATACTACTACCATTTTCAGAAAACTTTCCTTAAATGTCTAGAAAACATTAGCATACATTAATGCACAACAAAACAAATATGAAGATCATGATCCTTAAAGCATATCAATGTTACAGATGATAGTACACCACGCTAGAAACAACACATTCATTTCATCTCCTTAAAATCCCTACACGCACTTCACAACACAAACAAAACAATATTTCATCTCCTTACAGACTTCACAACACAAACAAAACAAGTTTGAGTTTAAGGGAAAAAAAAAACTAAAAATGTTTAAGTGTGAGTTGAATGAATTGTGTCAAAAGAGTGGTTGGAATTCACCTGTATATTCATGTGACAAAGAGGGTCAAGATCATAGCCCACTTTTTCGAGCTTCGGTTGTGGTGAATGGTTCCAAGTTTCACTCTGCAGAACTTTTTAAGACTTCTAAAGCTGCTTATAATGATGTTGCTAAGATTGCTTTTTCACACTACTCAATTTTTCCTCGTATGCATCCGTTATTTGCTTTATGTTTGATTAAGTTGCATCCATATGTTAATTACTTGTTCGTATCTCTGGTACTGCAAAGAAGTCAAACTTTTATTTTAAGAGTTTGAGAGAATAAAAGAGTTATCTATAAGTAGTTGATCTTGAGTTCGTATAGAGCTCTTATTCAAGCCAAAAACGAGGCGGTGTGTATACTTGCGATGAGTATGGTTAAAATAAATGTAATGTTTATACAAATTTTCGAGCTATTGGAGCGAACTTAAGTCCGTATCTTGAAGGTTGAGCCTAGTCCGAGCTTAGCCTATACTTTTTGAGTCGAGATCTAGCTTGTCTCAGATCTCTTGTATAGTCTCTGCATACACAGTTTAGTTGAAATGTCATGTCAGGGGTGTTTGGATGTGGTTTTAAGCTAGTGAGAGTTAGTTTATGTTACATTTATCTGAAAGTTTGATATTTTTAAGCTAAATACTCACAAAATAACTAGAATCGGTTTTTACCAAGCACTTCACACTGATTATTGTGAACAAATTTTGATAAACACCCAAACACATACTTTGCAAAGAAAAACATTCAATTTATTGATAGTGATATACAGTTCTTGTTTTTCGAAAGGAGATCTAAGTCTGAAATAAGATTTTAATTTAGCCTCTTTTAATAATTTGTCTAATGCACATGGGTAAAAATTTGTAAAGTAACTATCACTTGTTTTTTTGTTTGTTCCCATATCTGTTTCTGTTCAAGATATACAAAATCTTGATTTAGTCGATAAACGTGAAGCTTGCAAATCGCTTTGTGAATAAAGGCTTTATTGATTTTCCATATATTTGTGAGCAACCAAATTGTTTTCCTTATACTTAGAGGTTCTTTGGGGTTACTTATTTACGAGTTTATCTGGTTAATTTTTAAGAAGAGAGACCATTATAATAAGCAACCCGAACACCCTTAAGTGACGGGAAAAAAAAATCTACAGTAATGTTTTTATATGTATACCTGCTTTATTAGCAACCTATTGATTGATATGTAACTACCATTCATTTGTAGATGAAGTGCCCGTTGCTGAAATGAAGAAGCTTAAGAAGCTGAAGCTCACTACCATGAGTTCATGCTCAAATAAGGACAAAGCTACGGAGTCCAGCGACATTTGTTTGCCTACTTTGCCTGAAGTGACAGCCATGGAGATTACACCACCCGATCTTGCAGTCCCCACCACCGACGAGCCTGATCTAAACAAGTCTGCAGAGAGTTACCTTCTATGCAACAAGGTTAGGGTGTACACGTCCATCCCTGATGTGGTGTTGCCGAAGGGAAGTGTTGTGCTACCCATTGCCGAAGGAAAGTGGACAATTGTAAGCTTGGAATAAGCTTAGCCGATAACCCACATTTAGTTAAACTCTATCTATTATTAGACTTTGGTGTCAGGGTGTTGCTCCCCTTATGAATATATGTAATGAACTTAGCTTTACTACTTGCTATGAAAAAATTCGGTATGGCTTTGACTTATCAAACATCCATTACCTGTTTTATATCCACTAGCGAGTCTGCGTAGCGTTCTTGTGTGGTCTGCTGAAATAAATTTTACGGTGAATCGTGTATTTTAGTTTATTATGTTCTTTTGTGATAAATTACGGATATCAAAATTTTATTTAGCCGTGCCGTTCGGACTCGAGCTGATGGCCGTGCCTATTTGGCCCATGCTGATTCGATCTTGAGCCCGATTCGCCCGCACCAATTTGGGCTTAAGCCACTTTTGCCCGATTGACCGTTCGGGCTTGAATATCTGTGTAATTCTTTATTATTTGTATTAGTGACATTAAATCGGGGTTCTGCAGCGTTGCGAGGCGGATCTGCGAAATAAAATTATCCATTGAATCATGTATTTTAGTTTATTATGTTCTTTTCATAATAAATTCTGGATTTCAAAATTTCGTTTAGCTCGTGCCGTTCTCGCTCGAGCCGTTTGGCCGGTGCCGCTCGGGCTCGACCCGTTCGCCGTGCTTCGTTTGGATCGTCAGTTCGGGCTCGAGGCCCATTTGGACCGTTGCAGTTCGAGCTGAATATTGTATAATGTTCTTTATTATTTATATCGATGACATTTAATCATGAATTATGTTTAAGTTGGTTGTCTGATTTATTATTTGTATCCGATCCGGTCCACAAACAAATGATAAAACCGGTTCACAAGCCCACCAAAAGAGATGACAAAATTCAATCAAAAATAAAGAATTAAATACTCGGCCCTCGATAACACGGTACCGGTATTAAATTACCTAAACACACTTTATCTCATTTCACTTTAACCTAATTTACACACATAGTATGTAACGCCTCTCGACATCGCCCCATCCTCTTGGACTTTGAAGCTCGGACACCAAACGCATACGTAATCCCACAAACACAAATCAACCCCTTTTATCCATCAATCACAAACTCTTTTAACCATTAATCTCTTTAATCCAGCCACGAAAACCATTAACCCATATTCTTTAGTTATAAATCGAAGAACCAAACTAATCTTGTTTATTCATCATTTTTTTAAATGCACGGAAGTGAATGGTCTTCGAAGCTTTATCCAGAAACTCGAAAATCTTCGAAGTTACAAACTGAAAATAATTGCAGATATGCACAAGCCCAGAAAATCTGGATTAACATCCCACTTTTTGAACCTTTTTACCACAATATCTTCGCGGGTTTGGTACAAAAGTCAATAAAAGATGACTAATATACAAGATGTAAACCGGGACTGAAAGACCAAGTCAATAAAATTTGTGCAATAATTTTTTATTTATGTCTCCTAATAATTTTTTAGTGTTTGTTTGGCTTAGTAGCTTGATTAAATTGTATATTGTGATTAAATTGTTGTTTATTTTGGTGTAGGGGTGAATTAAATAGTGTATTAATTGACCACTTTAATAGTATTAATGTGTTTTTTTTTAATATGTGCATTTAAGTGTTGTACACTATGCTTATTTGCTTGTAAGTCTGAAAATTATGGGCTTTCAAGTGTTGTACATCATGCTTAATTAGTTGCAAATCTGAAAGTCTGAAAATTTAATAAGAGAGATTCATTTGTGCATTATAAGTAGTAGAGATAACCTACTTTTCTGAATAGTTACAACCATTAGAGATATATAAAATCTTGATAAAATACCAATTTTCATGAAATCTTGTGTGCCGCAAACAAATAAATCAGATATATAAAATCTTGGTTATCTGAATAAAGTAAAATTAAAATGAGAAGGGTGACAAAGCCACATGCGCATTTAGGATGCGTAAAAATAAATCAAATCCTTAAATTTCTCCTCCTTATTTGAAATATGTGGTTCAAATTTCTTCTCACTTTTCTTATTTCAATTTCTTCTCACCGGATCTCTTCTCATAAGATGAGTTGTATAACAGTATTTTTATCCATGTACAAAATATGTTTGCATTTAAAACATAAAACTTTGCATTAGTCATTCATGTCATGGGATTTATTGTGAAAAGATAGTCCTGCGTAAAATACCAATTTTCTTTAATATTTCGAATACTTTATCATCATAAAATCTCTAGGTTATATCTTAAAGCATGATTTAGTAAAATCTTCTTGTCCCTGTAGCATTCCAGTCACAAAAGAATAATCCAAAACATCGCTTGAATGCTCATTCCAAATCCCTACTTCAAGTTCACCCATGAAGATAAATTTCCACCAACCACATATTTACAAAATAAAATACTAAGAAAAAACCCCATACAACAAAAAGTACAAAAGTAATGGTGGACTAACAAAAAAAAACCCGGCTTCTGGGTTAAAAAAGAAAAACTGAACACTTCACAATTACTTGAGAAAATTTCCCATATTTGCTGTTCATTACGCCTGGGACAGGTGGCTTTTTCGGCTGCTGTAGTTTTTTCAGCCCAGAAATTAGGGTGTCACGGCTTTGGGCAAATGATCATGGGGAAGATCAACCTGTGGTTGGTAAATAACTTTTATCTGTTGAGTGACAACCACTTTGGGGTCATTTCTTGGAATAAATGAGGTACTGATCTTGCGCAATAGTTAACACGTCGGGTCTGTCTTCCTGGTTATATGTTAAGCATCGACGAATAAATTCCTGAAAGCAAATATAATATCAGGGAGCCATTTTTTACGGCTTGAGACTAATAATTATTCAAACTGATGCTAAGAAGCATTTGTGCAGTTCATAATTGTGGTAGAAATAAACAAGCTTAGTTTTACTCTAAAAGATCGCAAAGCAGAAAGTGTTTAGTGTTGCGATAAGACCTGTAAAGGCCAAACAGGATACACTGAGGCTCTTCGACTTAAAAATATAGTTTTATAATGTACATATCTTGTTAAACAAACCCCAGAATGCATTCGATATCTGTAAAACCTTTTAAATTTTGAGTAGGAAACAGAAACTCGGCTGAAGTTACCTTGGCTTCGTTTGACACGGATGGTCTAGAAGGAAATTCAACTTTTCGGGCTTTAATTATGGTATCTTCACGCAATATTCGTTCTTGTGTCTGATCATGTCCAAAAGGGCGTCTTCCAAACAGCATTTGGTACAATAGGATTCCAGCTGACCACACATCAACCTATTTTCATACGAGAACATGTCATGGCTTAGCCAATCACTCCTTACCAGTGCAAAAGAAGTTCATAAAAAAGGCATACAATGATTAAAACCTATATGGAGCATTACTTTGACTAGTAGGAATCAAATGATATCAAACTCGTATCACTGACCTTTGATGAAATGAGAGGGATCTTACTTAGCTCAAAGCATTCAGGAGGGAGGTACCTAAACATTTAGATTCAAATCATTAATTGGCTGCCAACATTGAATTCAGACAGAATGCGTACACAAGGTAAATATCATCATCATCATCATGTTCAATTAGAAAATAAAGGTTAGTTGACTAAACAATATTTCAGTTTGAACCCTTGGTTCTAACTGGAACTGTGCCAAATTCAATCAAAAATCCAATCAGAAAAGGAAACTGAAAGTACATTTCATATATGATACTTAACTACACGGAAACACAGCTTAAGAACAATGTAATTATTACAGGTGAAATTGACATAATGACATATTAACCCTTTGACCAATAAATAATGTGTTACTTGATTTTGTTATTATAGTACTCGTAATATGGAAAACTTAATCAATCATACCACTCCTTATATAAAGTTTGAATTCAGAAAGTGAAAGGTTGAAATCAAAAAGTCAAACAAAGAGAGTAATTCAACAATGATGAAAACTCACCAATACGTTCCAGCTCCCTGAGATGTAAGCTCCATGCCTTGGGATCCAACATCATCCTCCACAATCTTGCTAAGACCAAAATCAGTTACTTTCGCAACACCAAATTCGTCAAAAAGAACATTCCCAGGCTTCAAATCATAATGAATAATCCTCTGGTTTCTTTTGTTCAAGTAAACAAGTCCTTGAAATATCTGGAAAATAATTATTCTAGCTTCTTTCTCTGGCAGTACGGGAGTTGCTTTAAGGACAGCATCAAGATCTTTACCTGTAATTAGAATGAAAGAATATACGATCAATAAAATTATAACCAGATCAGAACTGCACTAACAAAGTGTCTGATATAAGCTGAACCATAGAGGTCATAAATTTGGAGGGTTGGGTGGATTAGGTAACTGATAACTTTAGGTTTGTCCAACAGCTTTAGAAACAGTTTAAATAATAATTAGCGTGTAAAAAATGATCACAATATTATACTACTTCAATAAAGACAAAATATTTAGATATAATGATTTAGGAGGTTTTAAATAAACAACACGCTTTGTGAACTTTCAACCCATTTTTTAGCCAACTTTAATGAATTAGCAGTTTGACCCATTTTGAATAAAACATATAGAAAGAAGTTGAGTATGTATACCGCTGCAATACTCCAAAATTGTGCAAAAAGTATTTTGATCTATCTCAAAGATGTCCCATAGCCGAACAATGTGATGGTGTACCAAGGTCTTATGAATATTGTATTCTCGTATAGCATGACGTATGTAACTTTGCTTCTTATCCTCACTCCATTGGGCGTTTAAACCATGAAGCTTACACGCAACGTATCTGTACTCCACCAAATCAAATGCCTGATAAAGTGATAAAGATAAATGATGCTTTAATCAGCGCTGATAGATGCCCTCACAAAGTTGCAGATAATAGTATAAAATAATACTGATAATTAAAGGGGGCGAAATGAGTGGAGGTAATAACGGGTCAAAACAGCTTCAAATCAAAACGTCTAATGGTTCACTTTTTGTCCAAAATTAATATAAATAACTGGATTAGAAATATGATCACAAAATTTATGTTATTTCATTAATAACCTATTTTTTTATCAGATTGATTTAGAAGGCTTTATGCATTAAGACACTTTGGGAAACTTTTGATCCATGTAACCTGATTCCTATTGGGCAAAAACTTATATTTTACCCATTTCAAACTTGACCTGTTAGAATTAAATATACACATTCATAAGTATATGGGTCGAAATCAATATCATTTCAAAAGTTGGTGGTAAGCGGAATGTGTTAGAATCAATAATTGCCCAGATCACTAATGGAAATAAAAATAAAGGAGAAAACTGACCTTGTAAACCTCACTGAATCCTCCTTTCCCAAGAAGGTTTAAGAGGGCATATCGATGATTCAGGATCTGGTAATTATTAAATCGAGAACCATCCTCATCCCTTATTCGTTTCATTTCACGAATAAGCCGTCCCTTCTCTAGTTCAAACCGATCTCGTTCGCGCACATAACCTTCTTCTTCCTGTTACAAATCTACAGCTAAATGAAAACTTTCAATATTAAAAAAAGTGTAAATAACAACAGGGCAAACTTACACGTTTGATGCTGGCTAGACGGGATTTATATATTTCATCCTGAATGATGATATCTTCTTCTGGAGCTCCTGATTCAGCGTCGCTTCCATCCCCCTTATCGCCCTTATCTGCAATTTAAAATTATTTAGAACATGAGAATTACTAACTCAACTAAAACTATAAATAAAAGGATGGACATTTACCTGGCTGTCTTTTCTTTAGTGACTTCCGCTGCCTCTCAACAGCCTCCCTCAATTCTAACAAACGCCTCTATAGAAAAGATATCGATTGGTTAGTAATGTGCATGCCACATTCCATTTATGTGCTTTTTGCTTTATAAGCATTAAGCCGATAATTGAGTACAAAGTTCAGCTTTATGCTTATGTTGATAAATCAAACAGCAATATACGGATTCACAATGTGGCATTATTAAGTTGCTTGACCATTTTAACTTTAAGGAACACATGTGAACATTATATGCATCAATATCTCTACATGTGAACCTTGTGCTTTAGTTCATGTTATCTTTGTTTAAATAACAAGATATCACAAGTCTTAACAATGTGAACGTTATATGCATCAATATCTCTACATTAGGGAGTGTGAACCTTGTGCTTTAATTCATGTTATCTTTGTTTAAATAACAAGATATCACAAGTCTTAACAATCAAATCATCTTCTGTCTTTAAGCAGTTTGAAATTAGTAGGTTAACTGCTTATACTAAAGTGCATATTTGCTCTATAATAATCAGATAATCAGGTGCTATTCATACACTCAAAATGGCTAAACTGCTTTAAGTAAATGCATAATCACTTAAATAAGCAATCACAAAAAACCCCGCGGGCCTCTGTTATCCCTTAATTTAGGCATTAATTAATGCATTTGTTTGCATTTAGCTTCCAAGGAAATCCTAACTTCACAAGGTTTATTAGGGAGTGGCTATAAATTGACCCTTGGCAAAAATGCCAAAAATATTAGATTCATTTTGCAATAACAGCTTCCAAGCCTTTTAAAGTTTTAAATCCCCAAGGGACTTCTGTGAGCATGTTCTCTTTGAGCCTGCTGGATAGTTTGTTTGAACATAAAGGAAGCATGAAAACTGAATTAAACATTAAATAGAGCATACCAGGTGAGCATTAAGATCCTTAATGGCCTGCCCATCTTCCCAAGTCTCAGATATGACTGTTCCAGCTCTGCAATTTGACCAAAGACGCGGAAAGTTAGATATTAAATGCATTTCAAACAGATAAAATAAATAGATCAAGGTAGGCAGCATGTGCCTTATTTTAAAGCTTCACTGAACCTGAGTTGGGGCTAAAAAAATTCGCATATGTTATTTGAGTGCTTTTAGGTATAAAAAAGGATTTATAGACGATATGTTGGACAAAAACAGCATGTAGTTGTCAACAAGATGTCTGCTGTATGTGGACATGTAGCAGTAAGAATTGACTAAACTGGATTACTTTTACCTGATAACACCCACATTGCCAAGTCTCAGAGAATCATGTCGTACTTTCATTCTTGCTTCTTGTCTCTCAGCTTTAGACACAGATATCAGCAGATCAGATATGACTTTCATCCTCTGCAATTGAGGAACATAAATGTTATGATCTTGTTAGCATTTTAAAGAAACACCCTACTACTAAATACTGTGTATAAAATTTCATTGTCATAGGTTTACTAATAAAACCTCATTCGAATCCTCAATACAGTCAGAATAAAGAGGGAAGGTTAAAATTGTCATGGTCTACTTATATGAAAAGACTAAACTACTAGAAGATAGATTAGAGGCCCAAGCCCCGTTGTGGACTTAGTGTCCATTAGGGCTACGGTACCTTTGCAATCGATCTTCTAATACAAACATGAAAAAGAAGAGAAAAATCGAATAAACCATAAGACGAGTGCTTTAATTCAATACTCATAAACACGGTCTTCTAGTGAGTCCTTACAATATTTCGAGTGACAGCCATAAGAAATCCCACACAAATATTAATCTTAGTCGTTGATAAGGCAAGAGAATAAAATCAAAAAAGGAAAAAAAATAAAGAGAGCAGAAAAAATCATTACACTGACAACCACTGCCAAGACGATCCTGAAACGCAAATATAATGTTACAAGGTGTTGCTAATTACACACACCCAGCATCAGACTACGAAGTGAGTATGTGAGTATCTTATAAGAGCCCTCTAAAGAAACAATTCTAGAATGAATTTACCTAATGTAGAAATGCTAACTATTAGAAGAGAAAAGATAGCAGAGCAAAACTCACTTTTGGTTTCACTTGCAGTTCATTGCTTTTAAGCTCTTTAAGTTCCTGTACATGACAATAAAATAGATTGCAGAAAGTATAATGCAATTCTTGAATTCTTAAATAAGGAGCCAGCAGCAACTAAACCTTTTCCAACTGTTGGCATAAATGTTGATATTCAGAGTTCTCTTGGCGTGCTTTCCGTAAATCCTCTTCAAGTGTCGTTATCTTGGCACGCAATGATGTGAGCTCCTCCTAAGTTGTATTAGAAGAAAGAACATATATAAAAGAACAACAAAATATAATAACAATGGAATATAAACGTGCTAACCGCCCGAGACTATAGCATTAAACTTAATATGAAAAACTAGAGATGGCCATGCCTTCCCATTTACCTATGATGGTCGATTTGGATGATATATTATCTAAAATGGGTCGAATCATATTATTTAGCTGGGGCCTGGAAAGGTCAA
This sequence comes from Chrysanthemum lavandulifolium, assembly GCA_022545495.1. Taxonomy (NCBI): domain Eukaryota; kingdom Viridiplantae; phylum Streptophyta; class Magnoliopsida; order Asterales; family Asteraceae; genus Chrysanthemum; species Chrysanthemum lavandulifolium. Next base: position 179,997,342 of record CM040240.1, read on the forward strand.
ACGAATCTAAAGTCTCCTAAAGTCTATTGTATACAACCTCCTATTTCATTTTATTCAAAGATTTTATTTGTTATCAAAACTGACGCCTTAATGGTTAACAAAAATTAGGTAAGACAGAAAAGTGTCTGCAAATGTTTAAGAAGTCCGCAAGAACTGTGGATCAGATTTGCAACACGATTTATGAAGTGGTCCGATTAGAGCTTATGACATCGAAGTACAAACCATCCTTACAAGTGATGAAGATGAAGTAAAAGTGGAAGATCGTGAGGTACATCGTTTCATGTTTATGTTTATGTCATCGCGTTATGTCGTCGTTATGGCCGTGTGCTGTTGGTCTTTTTCCGATCCTTGAGAAATGTCGATTTTTGTGTTATTTGGTGTTGGTGAGTGTGGGGCATGTCTCGGCCCATCTCATGTCAATGGGATCTTTTACTGATTATTTGGTTCTTTTATAGTACAAATTTTGCCGGGTACAACCCATTTACCCAGAAACAAAAATTACTTGGGCCATTCTTTATCCATATTTATATCCACATTTATTCCCATAAGATATTTAACTTACTAGTCTAAAATCAAAAATATCCTGGATACTCGATTAACAACCTGCTTTGACACCTTAAGATGTCTCCTTGTTCGTACTTCCCACAGAAATATGTTTGTGTACTTAGTTGTCCTCCAATTAGGAATCATTCAATCTAAGTTATGAGCTGCAGCTCACACATACACAGCATCATCCGTCATATTTTGTTCCCATCTCCAGGAAGAAAAACAAAATTGTCTTTATTATGTGCTGTTTCTTTCGAGACATACTAGATTATGACGCCTGGATTGCTTATATATAATGTTCTAGATAATGAATAATCCATGTGGATATTGGTTTTACATTGAGGCATGCATGGGCAGAAAGAAGTTATGAAAATACCTCTAGTTGAGCACGTTCATTTTGTCCAAGTTGTTCTTTTGATCTACTACTTTCCTGCAATATATTCCGGGAGAGAGGACGTCATTGCATAATCAAACAAAAATGGAAATGGACCGCATGTAAAGGGACAGGACTAACAGGTCACTGAAAACTAGAAAAGGACATTATTAGTACACAGACGTGCATATTCTCACATGGTAAGTGGTTTTTATGCAAGCAAAGATTCTTTCTAGATATAATGAAATTTTAATTGTTGGATCTAATTGAAGATGATGTAGGCCTGATCTACACATGAGTTGTGTATCTACCTCATGAGATTCTAGCAGTTTATGGTTTTCACCTCAGGCTAAAGATATAGCTCTTGGTATTGTAGATAAATGGCAATAAATTAATTTTCTAAGCCCAAACAATGTTTTTCCTTATATATAGTATTTTCACTAGCCCTTCAAGCCAAAAAATAACTCTCCCATCTGCTTCAGTTTATATTTTAACCAAACAAGACATCACACGTATCTTTGAAAATTAATCACTATGATATAATTGCTATCCATTGATTTTTAGCAATTAGTTTCCACCATATGGCAATTATATAGATTAATTAATATATCATGGTCCGAGTATGAAGTGTCCCAAATACAAGTGTCAGTCCTTAATGCACACTTCTTTCTGCTCTCACACTATATTGAGTAAGCTAAGAAAAAGATAACTATATAGAACATATATGCAACTGTATAAGTGCAAAGTGCACCTCAAGTTGGCCTCTATGGGTCTTATGAACATATATAAAATGTTGGTAATATCAAAGTGGTGGTGGACTGGTAATTGTGTGTGTGATACGGGGGTATTATGTGTCCCTTTCCTTGCACTGGAACAACCAAAAGGACTTGTGGGGTGAAACTAAATACTATATAGGTTGATTTTACGTAAATTTATTATGCAATGGCATGGTGTCATGTGTGTTGCAATGTTTCTTGTCAACAGTGAAGTAACAATGCACACAAACTTCATATTGTAGAAATTAGCTGGCGGGGTAAAACCGTAAAAGAGACCTATCATGAAATTTCATTTTCCACTGTCTAAACATATCGTTCATTGCAAGTGTACTCTAAGCTTTAATTAAAATACATCTGCTTAATAATCATATAAACGTATTTACAAACAAAAGGGTAGTTGCTTATATGTGATGCACGTGAAGCAAACCTATGTTCACTTGCTGCAACTATATGTTTGCTTTTCAACAAATACACCAATAACCCACATGACGGGAATAATTTGGTGTTGTGCCCTATAGTAAAGTTAACTCCTATTAATAATTTAGTGATGTCTCTTATAGTATAGCTGACTCCTATTAAAAACAAGAATGATTGTGGCTTATAGATGGTCATGTAAGTATGCAACCATGGAACACAGAATATGGCAACATCTATTACTTGTATTTCAAGGTCTTGACTCTAAGTACCCTTACAAGCAAATACCAAACATGATTGCACAAAAACAATATACCTTCTGATATGAGTTCTCTTGAAGACCATTCGATGATGGATCTGAGGCAGAATTTTGTATTTTTTTCTGATCATTGTTTACGGAACCACGTCCTCTGGCTGAATTAGAATTTCCCTTACCACGGGTTTGTTTTCTCCTATTTACATCTGACCCGCTCTTAACCTCCACATTCTCCACAACTTTTTGTCTCGCATCCGCCACTACCTTAAAATTTTATATAATGATGACAACAGTGAATATTCTGAAATCCAATTTTGAAAAAGGAGTATTTGCTTCGGAGTAATGATGGGGGGAAATAAAAAGTAAGATCATGAAACTTTTAAAATATAAAGAAAATGAAGTCATGAAGCTTTTGTAGTGGTAAAACTAACATTGATTATTATATAACTTGGTCATTAAATTTTGAAGCAAAAAAATAGACCTTATTCTGGTCGGCTGCAGTTGAGTCAGCATCATCCTCAAGCTTTCTGCGCTTCTGAAAGTTGGCTTGAATAAGAAACTCTCTCCCATTCTGGCAAATAAATTATTATATAAGGGATTAGCTAACGTGAAAACAAGGGCTTGACTTGTCAATTAATAAATTATTGCCAGTTTTCCATCCCTATGAGTTTCAACCCGTTATATTTTTTATTGCGGATCCTATTTATAACTTCTTTAGACACAAAGAGGTTTGTTGTGTGAGCTAATTCAAGTTTATATCTTCTGTATTAAAATAAGAGTAGACAGGAGGGTGTTTCTAATAAAGCTTGGACCTTCAAAACTGATAAAGTGGAAAACAAGAATGATGTGGCATAAGTAAATTTTCAAATGGCAAACTTAAGAAATGCTCGTTTAATCTTGAAGTATTAAATTAGAATAAAACACATTTCATATTAGAACAAAACTCTCCTAATAACTCTACTTGTTCCAACGCATCTGCTCCTAACTGGTTCACCCTACCTTCTCCATCGATCCTCGTTTCAAATCATACCCAGTTACCATTCATTGTGTGTATACTTTGGGCACATTCTGATTTGTAAATCTTACCCAGTTACCGTTCATTGTGTCTCTACTTTCAATTTCTATAGAAAATTATCACACAAGAGAATATCAGCTTCTCATTTTTAGCCTATATTTTGTTCTAATCAACCCATCCTATGACTAGCATTCTCACAATCTATCCATCTTCCGCCTCTGAACCAAACATTGCTTACCAGCATAAGTTCATATGTAAGCTAATTACAGCTACCATGACATAGCGTCATACTGGTATTTGTGGCGACTTTTTTAGGTTAAATTCCAGCCTATTGTAGTTGGAAATAGTCTATATGTTGGTCAAAAGAGATCAAACAATGATGTTAGCATCTCATGACTTTTGTAGTTAACCCGTGGATCCTACAATTATCTAATAATGCTTATATTTGTTTATTAAATACAAATAAACCACTGCAAAACTGTTGTAATCAAGAAATGCATAAATGAACTATGAAGCCTAAAAGCTAACCGAATATGTTTTTACTTCAGATGAAAAGCTAACAAGATTTTAGAATAACGACTTTTACAATATTTTAGATTCATAGATTCATCCTGCGTGAGTAATTATATCTATTTCTTTGATAGTTAGCTTTCAATTGGACCAATTATTAACATCCAGAGGAAACCCATTTTCGTCACAACCACCACGGTGCCAAATTCCTTAATAGTACTACCAAGTCAAATTCAATTCCATCCACAGTTCAGTTTAACGAATATCATAAAACAAGTAAAATGTCGACAAAACTTATTGTACTCAGACCTAAACTTGCGCCGCAACCGCAAGTTCAGAAATTTTTCTAAAACTCGCACCTACAAACCATAAAATTGCCTAAATATAACATAAGGCTCAATACTAACCTACATTCTTCTCAAATCACACATAAACTATATTACACACATATTGCAACAACAACAAACATAATTCAATAAACTCACAGTATCACCATCAGAATCACTAAATTCTAACGACTCCACCACCACCGCCATTATTGCGCTATAACCAAACATTTTGGCAACAAACGTGTAACTTAAACTACGGTTTCTAAAATACACACTTAAAAACACTAACGCTCAAACTATCGCTTCTAAATAATCTACATTGTTCACAAATCACACTTAAATACATCATTCAACAAAAATAAATCATAAAACTCACACTATCATAGTCATCAGAATCACTAGAATCCAACGACTGCAAACATAGCATCCCCAAAAACCCCCTTGTTGTACCATAACCAACGTTTTGGTAACAATCGCGTGACTTAACTGTTTTACCTTTTGAAAAGCTTATCCTGCATTAACTATTTTACCTTTTAAGCACTCAAACAACCACTTATCACAATACTAAGTTTCGTAACATCATAAGCAAATCCAAACACTATATTCTATTGCATTTTCTCCGTCTAACTATCCACTTCCCTTATTTCGAAAAGCACAATCACTTCTATCACGCAACTCCAAACACCCCCTAATTGTAGCATAACCAACATTTCGGAAACAATCGGGTAACTTAAGCTACGTTTATAAATTACACACTCAAAAAACCCAAACGCTTAAACTATCGCGTCTAACTAGAATCTAACAACTCCATAAAAACCACACCGACACCATCATTATTGCGCTATAACCAACATTTCGGCAACAATCATGTAACTTAAGCTACATTAGATACATGTACAATACTAACATCATGCTTCAACCGCTTGTACATTAGAGTGTTCAAATAAAAAATTTGAGTGCGCAAATCATCTACGTTTTCTAAAACGCACACTTACAAATCCTAACTCTGAACTTATCGCTTCTAATTAATCTACATTGTTCTCAAATCACACCTACATCACATACAAAATTCTACAACAACTTACGCTACCAAATCACACTACCACCGCCGCCATTATTGTTCTTTATCCAACATTTCGGCAACAATCGCGTAACGCTTACAAACCCTAACACTCATGCCATCACTTCTAACTAATCCACATTGTTCTTAAATATAACAAAATTATATAAAATTACATAAATAGTAAAATTTATATCTAATTAACAACTTAGGCTATCGCCGTCGTCAGAATCACTAGAATCTAACAACTCCATACAAATCACACTACCTCCGCCGCCGTTATTGTTCTTTATCCAACATTTAGGCAAAAATGGGGAAATGTAAGCTACTTTTTCTCAATTACAGACTTACAAGCCCTAACGCTCAAGCTATCGCTTCTAACTATTCTACATTGTCCTCAAATCACACATACAAATTTCTACAACTTAATTATATAAAATAGTAACATTTATATATAATTAGCAACTTACGCTATCGTCGTCGTCAGAATCACTAGAATCTAACGATTCGGTACAAATCGCAGCACCGTTGCTATTAACAACACCGAATTTACCAGCAGAAGAAGAGGAATTAACTGCAGCGGTAACAGTAGAAGGTGTTTTACCGATCATTCGAGCTTCGAGTTTCGCTATTTTCGACGGTAGTGATTGGTCTGATTGATTTGATGAGTTTGATGTGAAGTGCATAAGCACATCATCTGACATTTTTTTTGTTGGTTTTGATACAGGTTATGAAATTATATACACAGTTGAAGTGTGTGTGACAAGATTGAAGAATTTAGGGTTTTGTTTTTAAATTTTAATTTGGGAATTTGGGGGTTATTGGAATTGATGACGTAAGAGGTGAGTGGTGAAAGGGAGGAGGGGGTGATTGGAAATGAGTTTGGAAAAGGAAAATTGGTTTTGGTTTTACTTCTTATTGTGTTTGGACTTTTTAGGCTCATGGTTTGGCATGAGCCTGGTTTTAGCTAAAGCCGACGTGTAATTGTTTTGGGTTTTGGGCTTTGGGCTAATCGTCTTGATCTTAAGTTCGATGGATGTGTTTATTTGGCCATTTTTATAAGAAGAAATACTTTTATTATATGTTCTCGTAAAGAGAATAATATATGGAATGTGGTATTGAATTTGTGTTTCAAACTAAATTAGTGGCTCACTGTTGCTCAGGAGAGTGTTAGACCATAATGGCAAATGTGATTACTTATTCAGAGACTTAACAACATCCGCAACACCTAACCAAGCATTTAAGAATTGGTCTTAAAATTGTAGCTTGTAGCATGCGCCTAATTGAGATTCCCCTCTTAGGGCTAGCCCAAAGTTGCAACGCACGGGGATGAAACTTGGTTTTTCATTGAAAATTCACAATATGTGCTAATAATTTAACCTCTCGTGATATTAGTAAAGAAAACTTTTATGACAATATATAACTCAAAATGAAACATAGATATAAAAGGCGAACTTGAAACTCATTTTTGTAGGTAACCCATGACTTAAATCATTGATGGTTTTGTATGAAATAAAAAAAATAAAATAGAAATCAAGTGTATCATCATTCATGTTCAAATGTATAACCTAACAGGGACTATTATGTGAAAGCGGAAAGATGTGCCTTAAATTTTAACTTAATCTTAATCAGTTAATAGACATGGCGAATAGATACTCCCATATACATGTGTGTTTAGTGTGTGAAAAGTGTGTTTGTGTATGTGACGTTTACTTCAATTTGAAGATTGTAAGAACATCAAATTAAGGGTCAAGATTAAAGGTTAATATCAAAGATGGGTTGAATTAGATGATTAAACTAATCATAAGAGTATTAACTTTGAATTACCTAATGTAATTTAGAGTTTACTCAAGATTGTTCGATAACATTATATGAACATTCATAATCAACTTCCTTATAGATTAAAGAGATTGTTAGTTCAAGTGCGAGCTGATCCAAAAACTACCAATATTGGTTTTTAAAAAACTTTCAAGAGATGTTTATTTAACTAGGGGGAGCAAAAGAGAAGAAAATTCAAAGTTAATGTCAAATGGTCAAATCTTATACAAAGCATATAGGGGTGTGCAAGAAATCGAAAAACCGAACCTAAACCAAAAAACCAAGAACCAAACAAAAAACCTAAACCGATTGAAAACCGGCGGTTCGGTTTTATATTTTGAAAAACCGAAGTTTTGGTTGGTTTGGTTTTAGCTTTAAAACCGACCGATAGAAACCGAACCGAATTTAAAGTCAAAATAAAATATATTGCATTGTTGTTCATAAATAATATAAGTACTTTATCTTGATATCTTCCTTTACATTACCGTTGTCAATGATGTATTTCAAATGTGTGATAACTCTGCTAATATTTTATTTCATAACAATATACATAACAATATGTGCTTTAAGGTAAAAAAAAAATGGGTAGACAAATGTCACAAGAACACATTAAGTTTAAATGTTAATGGTTGTTCCTGTTGAAGATGGTGCAATTACATCAAAAGATTGAAGAACTTGTTCCAACATCATTCTTTTTTCATTTACACACCCTTCAATTGTTTGATGTACCTTTCAAACTCTAACACTTGATTTCTGACGATTCTTTACCCGCTTTAGTACCGTTGTACCGGTACGGTTTTAGATATGGTTCTATTTTATGATATATGTCAAATCTACTTTGAAAAGCAAAGCTCGATAAATCGTATAGAAACCAAAAAACCGAAAACCAAACCGAAAAAACCGACAACCGAAAAACCAAACCGACACAAAACCGAAACCGAATGGTTTCTAAAAATCAAAAACCGAACCATGCTCACCCCTATAAAGCAAGCTCAATTGATTATCATCTTATTCTGGATCATTATATTAGATTATAAAATTCCTCGTAGGATATTAAGTTTTATTAATAACTTGTTTATAAATTACAAACCTCATAAACCCTAACAGACATGAGCCTACACACTGGCTCGAGACTACACGTAATTATCATCAAATACTTCCCCACAATTCGAGAATCGCGAAAGCGGATTGGATTTGAAAACTAAAACCATTAAAGGATGACTAATTCATTTATGAAGACATCCAACATCAAGCGGAGACAAATCTTCAAGCAAAAGCAAATGCATAAATAATTAACAGAAACATTAAAGTAGATTTAATTGTTGTTGAAGATATTCGACAACAAGTGGTAGCAACTCCTCAAACAATAGCAGCAAAAACGAAACAAAGCGGTAGCAAAAGCAAAGAAGGAAAAAAACATTTTGTTGCCATCAGATTTCGGCGGCGTGTGCTAGCACTTTAGGCATTTGAATATGATGGTTTTTGGTGGTTTTTGTGCATAATTGAAAAAACGAAGAAAATGGCGCTAATTGTATCAGTTAACTCCAAACGGTTTGAAAGTTATTACCAAAACAATACGTATGTGATGTTTTGGCTGAAAATTGCATATGTTTTCTAATTATTATTAATCTTTTTTAGAGAAGAAATAAATGGTGGCTACGGTTGAGGAGGTGACATTAAAGCAGCGGTTCAGGGTGGCCGACTAGGTCTTTGGAGCAGACTCGCTCATGATAACATGTTAGATTATAAAATTCTCCGTAGGATGTTATGTTTTATTAATAAGGTATTTAAAAACTACAAACCTCATAAATCTTAACAGACCTAAGCCCACACACGGGCTCGGACCTATAAACATAATTATCATCTAATACACCCCCTCCCACCAATTCGAGCGGAGAAATCTCGAAAGCTCGGATTGAAATTGAAAACAAAAAACATTAAAGCAATAACTAGTTGTTGATGAAGACATCTGAAAACAAGCAGAGACAACTCTTTAAGCAAAAGCAAATGCATAAATAAGCGACAAAATCGATAAAGTAAAATTAATTTGTTGTTAAAGAAATCTGACAACAAGCGGTAGCAAATCTTCAAACAACACCAGCAAAAGCGAAACAAAGCAATAGCAAAAGTAAAGAAGAAAAATTTGTTATATGTATTTTACTTCTTATTGGTATTGACATAATTTAATTGAACGCGCGTTCACGTCTGGCATATGACGATGATTGTTTTTAGTGGTTTTGTGCAGAATTGAGAAATAATGAGAATGGCTCTATTGCGTCAATTTATGTGTCGGGTTGCAACACACAAATTTTACAACCCTCCTAGGCAGTGTACCTAATCGTTGTAGTGTAGTATAGATAAGTTTGAGGGGTTGATCGTTCTTTAGAGGAATAGTGAGGTAGACTCGAAATGTATTTTGGGATAAGTCTAAAGGTTGAAAGAAAGATTCTTTTTGGTATTATTGTATTTTTTTTAAAAAGCAAGTAAAAAATCGGATTTTGAGGGAGTTTGTATTTTAACTAATATTAACTTAAAATGCGATAAAAGTAAATGACAAGAAAAGTGAAATTGGTGGGGACTTCTTATACGATATAATGCATATTTATCGAGGTTTGCATTACTTTCTACGCATTTCTCACTATATATATTAAATTGTCATTGCCTTATGTAATGCATTGCGGATTATTCCTTATTACCTATTACGGTTTGGTCAGTCACACGTCTATGAACTAGCCCAAGTGAGCGGCGCCTATCTGAATGTCAATAACCCACCTAATAACTAATTAACGCAATAAATACCCATCATAGTTAATAAACTAAGACATAAGCACTAACTAGACGTGTTTTGGTGGACAAGCTAAGATACGAGATATAGCTAGTTTCCCAATTCTTAACACACACACCATCAACAAGCGACAATAGATAAAGCGATTAACAATGAGGTTTCATGTATTCCTAAGTATATGTTAAAGTTTAGCCTAGTATAACAATGGAGAAACAAGAATTAAATATAATCAAACAATTAAGGATAAACATGATTGATTGATTGATTAATGAATATAACTTATCTCTACAATACATAAGGTCTTCAAGGGTCAAAAAGGCCTAAAAAATAATACAAACTGTCTAGGGTTCAAACACAATAGCTCCTCCAAAGTTCTACACACAATAATGAAAAATATTCGTTTGTATATATAGAAAACAGACCCTGACTCTGTCATATTGAGCTTGTGACGTCATCAGCTCACCGTCGAATTAGGGTATCGTCTCTCCACTGGCATATGTGATGGCGTCACTCATTGGTTGTGACGACGTCGCCTTGTAACTCTGAAGTCGTCAGGGTAGTCTGTCTCAACACATTGAGCCGTATAAAAATCTTGAAATTGCACTTTCTAGGCTGAATAGGTGACCACATCAAAGATGTCGGTCACGTCACTGAATTTTGTCATTTTTTTCCGTTCCTCATCCAATCGAGCCCAAAACTTGTCCATTTCCAGCATTTGCTCTCCCAAGTACCTAAAACTCAAATATAAGAAATTTAGGACAATAAATATCAAAAGTATGTGAGTTTAAAGGCTAAATTACCTCTAAAAAGCGTATGAAGCGTATGAAATTACGCCTCATCGAATATCGTTACACTTAGGATTTGTTTGTCCTCAAGCAAATGTGCTTTTATCCTAATCAAAATACAAGTTAGAGGGCATTTAGCATTCGTTTAAAAAAATAGTTTATGGCACAACCAATTTGACAATACACTTTTAACAATAATCAAGCACGAAACATATAAGACTAGCACCTTATATAATAGTGTTTGGATATTCACTATCTTTCGGTGTATATAATGGTATATATAACAAATGGAAACGAAAAATTCACTCACTTACCATGACATAGTACAAAGGTTACCATAGGCTTGATAAGGGATCAAACCCCTACTGCTTTGGTATAAGCACCTAAATTTTACTATCAAAGAGGTTTTTACAAGGGTTGTAACGTGAGGTATCGGGTACGGGATATACGGTTAAAGGATATGGAGTAATATTTATTGGTGGCAAGTTAATCATCTAAGTAATTACATGTAAAACGTGACGTTGCTAAGCCAAAACTCGACAAATAACAAATACAAATTATACAACCAGCAATTTCTTTACTTTTCTTGGCTCTTTCTTGACTTAAACGTAAGCAGGATGGCAGTACATATATTGTTTATATCATTTTTTCATTTTTTTGTGCATGCATTTTTCCTGTGCTATCGTTTTGATTTGCTTTAACATGATACATCACAACACATAACTTAAATAACCTGATAACTTTCAACTTGAACATAAAAATAAAATGATAACACTAACTGCCTGGATTAAGAGGATCAATACACGTGAAATACTTAGACATTAACGTATGTGGGGGTAATAAATTGACGTTCTTCCCCATTTCTCCACAAATAATCATACTACCATGAGCCTCAATCATCCCAAAATTGTATACAACTCGACTTAGCAACTATGTAAATAAGTAGACAATTAACTAAAGGTTTATATTTTTAAAAGGGATTACATACTGTTAGGAATTAGAAATTCCAGGTATTAAAGAGTCGGTCACCTCAAGTATATGTAATCGTTAAGCTCGTAGTCATAGTTCATTTAAGTTAAGTAGTATTTAGTTAAGTAACACCGTGGAGGACTGGACGGTCTTTACCCACCTGTATGCACGATCCACGACCCATTGTGTGGCGTTTATGTAAGACTATAAATACTCTCTACCTTGCAAGGTAGAGAGGTGGAGCTCATAATAATATTTTCTTTCTCTCACTATAGTTCCCAACTCTTCCTTTCTCTCACTAGAACTTTCTCTCTAACATACTTATACGCCTACTTTGATCATGGTTTAGTGTGTTTGTGAAATCCAATATCTTACAATTGGTATCAAGAGCCATGGTTTGATCACTCGTCTTTCATGCTCTTTGTTTTGGTGGATTTCATAAGGTTTTTGGTGTATTAAGGGTTTAGGAGATTTTGATTCATTTGGACAAATTCTAGTGGTAAAGTTTGAATTTTGCTTGTACTTTTGTGTTTAGGATCATCATAAGTGTTTATGTTTTGAATTGGAAGGCTTAAATCATTGTGGTTTGGTTGCTTTGGATTGATAAAGTGGTTATTTGTGAAAAAATGACTAAGCGAGTTGAGTCTCGGACTTGTGTTTCTTCAAAGCGTGTTGCTTTGTTATTTAATGCGAGTTGGTACATGCGACTTATTTGTTTAGCGAGTTGATACTTATGCGACTTGGGTTCTAAGCGAGTTGTTTCTTAAGCGACTTGAGATCTAAAGCGACTTAGCTATTTAGCGAGTTGTAACGCTAGCGAGTTTCTTTAGCGACTTAGTGTTCAAGCGAGTTGATTGTGTTGCGAGTTGATACTAAAGCGAGTTGGCTATTTAGCGACTTGATTCATTAAGCGAGTTGACGTGTTGCGAGTTGATCTTGATGCGACTTGGCTATTAAGCGAGTTGATTACTTAAGCGAGTTGTTAATTAAGCTAGTTGTGTGGTTAGGTACTTATTCATTTAGGCTTGTTACTTCTTGGTGATACATTCTTACGGTTGTTCTTTTGGTTTTGTAAAATCCCGTGAAAGAATCAATTTCCGTTTAATCAAAGAATTGTAAAATCCGTAGAGCTTGAAACATGTCTACAAACGTTCCTACTATCATCTCCATCTGTCGAGGATGTTCAAGCAATGGTTCGGATACTCGTCCACCCATGCTTGATGTAATCGACTACGACTCTTGGGCTCAACGAATCGATTGTCATTGTCTTGGAAAGGAAAATGGAGTCAACATTCTCAAATCCATTGATGAAGGACCATATCGGGTTGAGACGACTAGAGATGTACTTGATAATCTTCAAGATGGAACTCGATTTACGGAATGGATGGACAAAGATGTATGATGAGCTTGATGATAAGGAGAAAAGAGATTCGATGTCGATATCGGGGCTTTAACATTGTTCTTCAAGGTCTTCCAAAAGACATCTCAAGTCGATCAATCACAACACCGAGGCAAAAGTCAGATGGGATAATGTCAAGATGCTTCTTTTCGGCTCGAGCTAATCGTTGAAGACCGAGAATCACGGTTGTATGATGAATTTGAGCACTTCAAGATGAAAGCGTATGAAAGTGTCTATGAGTACTATGTGAGATTTCATAAGTCGGTGAATGACATGAGGAACATCGAATGACTATGCCTAACATTCACCGAACTCAAAATTTGTGAACAACATGAATCCGAATGGCACAAGTTTGTCACCTCTGTGAAGCTCACTAAAGGATTGAAGAATACAAACTATGAACAACTCTATGCCTTCCTCCTTCGAATGAGAGACATGCTATGTTTGAAAAATGATTCTTAATCGGTTCAAAACCAATCGGGAGAGACAAGCTCATCTAATGACTCAACCGCCTTCTACTCAAACATCGGAATCACAACCAAAGCCTCACAAGTCATACCCATGGGTAATGGTAATCACAAACTCATTCCCGATCCTATGTTCAAACAAGCTTATGCCGATGCACACGCTGGTAACATCATTAATCAACTAGCTCTTCCGATCGGTCAAAACATGAATTCTCTCCCACAAACCAACAACAACCTCGTAACAACATCTAACCCACACAATCAAGCTTTGTTAAAGATGGGAGGATCGTGGTGCAACCGGTTCAGAAAGACAGTATGATCGGGGAAGAGGTGGGTGGTAGAGGTTATGTTGGTAATCGAATCGAGGAAGGAATGGTAATCAAGGTCAAGCTAAGCCGATCAAATGTTATAAGCGTGGTGGTGAGGACACATTGCAAGGAACCGCACATCTCCAAACGTCCGCGTATCGCCGATTATTTCGAGATAAGATCTTGCTTGTACAAGCTCGGGATAATGGTGCCGCTTTGGATGAAGAGGAATTGTTGTTTCTTCCGAGGGCAATGCCAAGACCTATGATGCGAGATGTGGATGAGCAACCTATTCAAGAGATAGGTCACAATCATCGAATGCCTTTCAAGTCGCCGATTGTGATGCATACGACTGATGTGGATGATGGACCCTCGCACACACAATCTTTATGGCTAGCATTTCTCCAATGGTTTCTCCCAAGCTCTCATCTTCACCACAAGATGGCCCATCCAAAGACAAGCTCATCTCGAGGTATTAAAACTATACGATGATACCGATGTGCAAAAGATGCATGACAAAGTACAATCAATGAAACTATTGAATCAAATATTGAAGATATGGGTAATATCAATGTTGTCCCATATGATCAATACGTGAAACAAAGTGAAAGTGAAGTTGCACCAAGTGATACATCTTCGCATCAACAATGACTTTGTTTTTATGTATACACCGCATGTGCCTCGATGATTACGTAATTTCGAACTAAATGCCTATAAAGAACGTGTTGCTATTTATGAACAACGTGCAAAATTTGAGTTGACCACTCGTGAGCAGGAAATGGATGACCAAGTGCGCATAATCATTAGAAAAGTAATTTTAGAGAAGAAGTATTAAAACAAGAGTTAAATTCCTTGCAAGAAAAGCTTTCTAAAACCGCTAAGCAAAAACAAGAACTTCAAGAAAATGTGAAAATGCTTAAGCAAGAATTTAATGCAAAGGAATCAAAACTCTTGAAAGATTTTTCTAATCGAAAACTTTGAAAAACAAACTTGAAAACAAGTTGTACATACAAGGAACACCATTCGGATCGCTCACATGATCACTAAGCATAGAGTCTTAAGCGATAAGCATAGTATTCCCTTGTTGTGGAACCAAATCCAGAGGTCATTAAAAGGCTAGAAATGCTCATAAGATTCTTTATGATGGCAATGAAATCCTTAAACCTAGACAGAAACCTAGTTGCGCTGAGTGTGACCGAGGAAGATAAGAAATCGATGAAGTCACTAGGATAAGATGAACAAGAAATTAGATGATCCTAAATGTAAAGAGAAGAAAATAAAGATCACACCCCATGATTACAAGAAGGAAAATTGGATTTCCTTGAACATGTTTAAGCCTCGAGACATTGTTGACTCTCGAACAAGTTTTCGGAAAATGGATTTAGATAAGCGAAAGTCGAAAATATTGTTGAATCAAACCTCCCTTTGGAAAATGCCTAGAGCGACTGTGTATCCTCCTAATACACCAATGCATCTTGTTCCTAGAACAATTGCCACTAAAAGCAAAACCTTAATTAGCCAATATGTTATCTTTCAACTATTTGTTGATTTTGAGAAAACTTGCAAGAAAAGGATCACACCACTGGTATAATCAAGGAGAAAGGGTTTGAGCAAATGAAAGAATGTTATTTAACCGAGGTCATGCCTTTCTTTAAACTTCTAAAAGATCACTTTGAGTGTCTTAAAAAGGGATAGATCTTGATATTAAGGGAATGGAAAAGGAATTTGATGCAATGATAGTTGAGGTTAGTGACTATGAGCGAGCACTAAAATATAATGAGATTGAGAGAAAGAACTTGCATACACTAAATGAGAACTGATTTTGAATGTGTTGCTCAAGATGTGTTCTACATCGCTACTAACTGTTCTATTATCGCTTCTCGATTCCATGAACTGTCATTGCTTTGAAAGTCTCTCATGATCGTGTCATTGAGCTCGAAAAAACTAATTCAACTAAATGAGAAAATTGAACCGATGATCACGACAATTTGGTTAAACATTTTCTAAACTAGAAGTTGAGCATTTTAATTTACAACTAAAATATCAACATCTTAAAGAAAATGTCAAAACTTCAAATATCAAGACATCCTCGGATGCTCCGTAATTTGATGCGCTTTTCAAATTAACAAACGTGATGAATGCATTCAAGCTCATTGCAACACGATCGAAAGTTGAAAGCCCAAATCTCTCAATTAAAGGGTCAAACGAACAATGCGGTGGTCCCCAAATACCTCCTCCTTTAGATTCTCGAATTCTCAAACTTTCATCTTCAAAACTTAGTAAATGCGTTACAAAAGGAAAATGAGGTTTTCTTGAAGAAAATGAAAAGGCTAAACGTCATTTCAATGAATTATTTGAATCGATAAAGGTCACTCAGAACAAAAATAACGAAACGGTAGCCTCGTTACAAAAAGAAATTGAGAATCTAAAGAGTCGTAAAAGGGAAGATGCCAATGACCAATTGGGAGAATAGTGTATCAAAGGTACATGTCTCGTAATAAATATGCTTTGTCGTGAAATATGTTCCTCCTCATCTTAGGAATAACAAACTTGCTATTCAAACATATTTCTCATACCTTAAGGACGACTAGAATGTCTCCGTGAGATTGTAGAAGAGGATAAGTTAGAGAAACCAGATGATAATGCAATTGGCCATGCATGCTTATATGCCAAACGATCTCAAGAACTTCTAGAATGCCTAATTACAATATGCCCTAAAACCTTAGGTGAGCAAGTCAATCCTTGATACCGTGTTCTATGCCTAATGCCAGCATGCAAGTCATTCAATGCCAAATGTCATGAATGTGAACCCCAATGTGCCTTCAAGTAGCTCGATTTCAATCTGTTAGTGCTAAGAATGTGAACTCGAGTGTGCCCTCTAGGTGTTCAAATCCCACTATTCAAGTGTTAAAAAGTTAATCTTAGTGTGCTGCATGTAGCTCGAGATCCCAAAGACATCTAAACAGTGAAGCAAATAGTAGCCAAACCAACTAATGTTCCCATTCCCTACAGAGTAATAAGTGACATTAAAGCAAGCGGTCAAAGTCTCAAGACAATACAAGGAAGGACACGACCACAAGCTAAGAATGTGCATTGGAAGAAAGTAGAAGACCTACCTAGGAACTTTAAGTTTGAGCCGAATAAAATGAATCGTGTTGATTCTAGTATTAGCCATAGACGACCGTAATTAATTCAATTCGATACTATTTGCAAACCTTGTTTTAATGTCCGCTTGAATTTCGCATTTCTAATCATGAATGTGGTGTTAATGTTTTGCCTAATGATGTTAATTGTCCAATTAATATTGTTAATGCTAAAAATCATGCTAAGAAGGCTAAAAGGCAAAACGAATGAAAGTTAGAAAACAGTGGAAACCCACGGGAAGAACATTTAGTAAGATAGGCTATTATTGGATACCGTTAGTCGTAAGACTAATCGACAATGCCCACTAGAAAATGGATGCCACTTGGTAGATCTATTCCCTTAAGAAGTGAGCACACCGTGAAGCAGTGGCTAATACAAACACTAGTATCGCATCTATTCACAATGATTCCATTGCCTTATTTTACGATATGAATGCTTCTATTTCGATGTGGGTGTTCCAACCGGTGTTACTAACCAAATGGAACCCATTCTTACATGGGATCCCAATTATCCGATTATCCATTCTTGTCGTGTTCAACCGCGGATCGTTCAAATCGCTCGTGGTACTGGACTCAGTCGTTCCAAGCATATGATCATGCGACGGTCACGGCTCATGAACCGTGAGCAAATTCATCGGAGACATTAGATTCGGAAATGATCATTTCGGTGCAATTATGGGTTATGGTGATTATGTTGTGGGTGATAGTGTCATCTCTAGAGTATACTATGTGGAAGGTCTTGGTCACAACTTGTTCTCTGTTGGTCAATTCTGCGATTACGATCTAGAAGTAGCCTTGAAAACATACCGCTTCGTTAGAGAACTTGATGGTAAGGAACTTTTAAGAGGTTCACGTGGTTCAAATCTATACACCATCTCGTATCGAAGATATGATGAAGTCTTCACCAATTTGCTTGTTGTCAAAGGCTTCTAAAACAAAGTCATGGTTATGGCATCGTCGTCTCAATCACCGAACTTCGGCACCATCAATGATCTCACCGTAAAGGACTTAGTTGTAGGTTTACCTAGACTCAAGTATGAAAAGGATCATCTTTGTTCAAAGATGTCAATTGGGAAAAGCAAGAAGTATGCCCATAAACCCAAACCTACTAACTCATCACGAAGTTCTTCATACAATTCATATGGATTTATGTGGACCAATGAGAGTGCGAATATCTTTGGGAAGAAATATGTGTTAGTTGTGGTTGATGATTACCTAGATTCACCGGGTCAAGTTCTTAAGGACAAAGGATGAAACTCCCGATATCATCATCAAACTCATCAAACAATGCAGTTCGACTTAACAAAACCGCCGTAATTATCCGAGCAGACAATGGTACCGAGTTTGTTAACAAACAACTTAGTGAATTTTATGAAAGCATTGGAATCACCATCAAAGAAGTGTTCCACGAACTCCTCAACGTAACGGTGTAGTTGAAAGACGAAATCGAACTCGGTAGAAGCCGCTAGAACAATGTTGATTTACTCAAAGGTTCCAATGTTTCTCTGGTGAAGCTATTGCCACGCATGCTACACACAAAATCGTTCACGATTCACACTGTTCATGGAAAAACTCCATATGAACTTGTCCACAACAGAAAACCTAATCTCTTTCCTTCGTGTGTTTGGTGCATTGTGTTATCCAACTAATGAGGGTCAAGACTTAGGCAAAGTTAGAGCTAAAGGAGACATTGGAGTATTTGTAAGGTATGCACCAAACAAAAGGGATACCGAATCTACAACAAAAGAACCCGAAATATCATGGAAACAATTCACGCTACGCTTGATGAGTCGACCGGTCAAATAGCTCCGGACAAACCAGTTCAGACCCGCACTTCAAAACAGTCCCATTGGTTCATCCCTTGTTCCAAACTCTTCTCAAGAAACTCCATATGTACCTCCATCCGAAGATGATTTAAAGAAATTGTTTGATCCTATGTTTGATGAACTTTATGATCCAAGTACTAATGAGGTGTCGATTCCTACAACAGAGGTCGCTCATATTCATGTGAATGAAGTCAATCCTCATCCCAATATCTTTAAGTCAAGAAGCGCTGTCACGATCCTTCGCCTCATCAACAAATCATCATTCTTCAAATGTACATCATGGAAATGTTTCGCATCAATGATGAAGTTAATCCCTTTGCTACTCCTCAAGATGCTCCATTTGAAAACATATTTGCTCCTGAATCTTCATCAGAACCATCTTCTTCAGAAGACATCGACTCTGCTACTTCAGTCCCTCAACAACTACCACATGAACACCTCAAAAAATGGACTCACGATCATCCACTAGACAACATCATTGGAAATCCCTCTCGTCCTGTATCAACACGGAAACAACTTGCAACCGATACCTTATGGTGCTTCTTCAACTCCATACTATCTAAGATCGAACCAAAAGATGTTAAAACTGCTATGAATGAAGATAGTTGGTTCAATGCCATGCAAGATGAAATTCATGAGTTTGATCGACTTGATGTATGGGAGTTAGTACCTGCTCCAGACTGTGCTATGATTATTGCTCTTAAATGGATCTTCAAAGTGAAACTTGATGAGCATGGTGATGTGTTGAAGAACAAGGCTCGATTAGTTGCTAAAGGATACCGTCAAGAGGAGGGTATTGACTTTGAAGAATATTTTGCTCCAGTTGCTCGAATCGAGGCAATCGTAATCTTCCGCTAATCTCGCTAGTAAAACATGGTAGTCTATCGGATGGATGTGAAGACGGCATTTCGAATCCGGAGACCTTAAAGAAGTCGTCTCGCCGCCCAACTGAAGGATTTGTAAATCAAGAGCATCCTACTCACGCCTATCGTTTGAAGAAGGCCCTTTACGGTTTAAAGCAAGCTCCAAGCGGCATGGTATGATACATCGTCAAAGTTTCTTCTATCAACCGGATTTAGCAAATGAGCAATTGATCCAACATTGTTCACCGAAGAAGTCAAAACATTTAATTCATGTTCAAATTTATGTTGATGATATTATTTTGCCTCGATTGCATCCAATGGAACGTGATCGTTTTCAAATGAAATGAGTTCAAAATTTCAAATGTCAATGATGGGACAAATGTCATTTTTCTTGGGATTACAAATTTCACAAAGTCCCGGAGGCATTTTCATAAATCAATCTAAATATGCAAATGAGATTTTAAAGAAATTTGGATTTGATTCTAGTGACCGCTGACACTCCCATGATTGAACGAACCAAGCCGGATGAGGACCACTTAGGGATCATGGTAGATCAAACGAAATATCGTAGTATGATTGGATCCCGATGTACCTCACGCCTAGCAGCACGAACATCTTGTTCATTTGTGTGCATGTGTGCTAGATACCGTGCTAAGCCTACTAAAAAGCACCTTGAAGCGGTTAAACGGGTCTTCGGTATCTCCAAGGAACCATCAATATGGGTCTCGGTACCCAAAGGACACCGGTATGTCACTAACGACCTCATGCAGATGCGGATCATGCGAGGGTGTCAAGATACTCGTCAAGTACATCTAGAGGTGCTCGGTTTTGGGTGATAATCTTGTGAGTCGGTCTTCAAAGAAGCAAATGAGTACTTCTATTTCCTCTACAGAGGTCGAATACATAGCCATGTCATCTTGTTGTGCTCAAATCTTATGGATGAGATCTCAATTATCGACTATGGCTTTGAATTCAACAAAATCCTCTGATCTTGTGATAATAAAAGTGCTATTGCTCTCTCATGCAACAACGCTCAACACTCAAGAGCAAAGCATATCGACATTCGACATCATTTCATCGGGAACAAGTGGAAAAGGTGTGGTGGAACTCTATTTTGTGAGGTCCGAATATCGGTTAGCGTACATCTTCACCAAAGCTCTTCCAAGAGAACGTTTTGAGTTTATTCTTCCACGCCTTGGCTTGAAAAGTCTTCAACCGAAACACTCAAACGTCTTCAGGAAGAAGACGAGGAGTAAAGGTCCATCTTCATCTATCTCTTGTATATATCTATTCGAAAAACAAAAATACAAAATTATAAAACCTTCAAAAAATCCATAAAAATTTGAAAAATCTTGAAAAATTCCAAAAAATATTGTCCTTTTGTCATGTTTTCCTCGATTCGATAATATCTACGGTCTTTGAGTTGTCATTCAAAGAATGACACGGGACTTTAGATGTTGTTCGAATGTTAAAAAAATATATATATATATATATATTTGGGAGAAAGAGAAAAAAATGGTTTATTGTCATTTCAGGCAGTAACCCGCTTTTCAAAGAAAGAACAGAGCCATGCTTTTTCATGTTTTTCAAGATTTGAGAATTTGTTTGAACATTCATCAAAAGCCTTCTTATCAACCAAATTCCATGCTCGATTCTATTAACATGTTAATCACGAAAACAAATTGTTTTGAAAAATAA
This sequence comes from Chrysanthemum lavandulifolium, assembly GCA_022545495.1. Taxonomy (NCBI): domain Eukaryota; kingdom Viridiplantae; phylum Streptophyta; class Magnoliopsida; order Asterales; family Asteraceae; genus Chrysanthemum; species Chrysanthemum lavandulifolium. The sequence continues at coordinate 180,018,682 of CM040240.1, forward strand.
CTCGGACTCTATTTTGATAATCATCTGGACTTATTTGTCAAAATATCAATCTCTCAATCAACAACCTATGTCATTGATTGAGGGGGAGAATGATTTCAATTAAATGGAAAAGTTATTTGGCATTAAATTGTTTTCAAAAGATATTCATGTATGTTTTACCAATGGAGTTTTAAAGTCTTAAAATCCGATCCTTATCAGTTAAAACACTTTTATAATCAAGTTACAACTCTCCTTAAAAGCTTTCAAAATCAATTTAAACCTATAAGAGATCACAAATCTCAAATGATTTGATAATTGTGATCGGGGGAGAATGTGTGATTTAAATTGGATTTAAACTGATAATGGTTCTATAAAGATGTACATGCTATCCTTCCTACATGTGAGAAACGATTTCAAATTTTCTATGCACATGTTGAGGGGGAGCATCTATCTTAAACCTATGATTTGAAACGTGATCACTTACCTCAATGTGCAGGTTCCGTCTAGTATGTGCAAAACTCTTTTCAAATCTCGAGGCACATATTGAGGGGGAGCAAACTTATGAAAACCTCATCCTTCCCAAAAATGCTTTATCTACTTGACTTGATCAAGGAAGTGATGGTGATATCTTTTAGAAAATGATAATCAAAGAAGTAATTTCTTCTTCTTGCCTCCGTGTGCAAAACGATTTCAAACAATTCATGCACATGTTGAGGGGAGCACTTATTCTAAAAATATCAAAATAATTCAGTACAAAATGTTTTGATAATATATCACAAGTATCGGATTGATTTTCAAATGGTTTTCAATTGGTTCCAATGGCGTATGAACAATACCAAATAGACCGACCAACTTTACTTTATGTACGGTGATATAAGGATGATAAGGTTAGGTATGTGTTCCCATGATCCGCCGTAACCGGAGGGATCTACCCAGGACAATCCACTAGTTAGTGTAGAAGTCCTTAGTTATGATGATAAAGGAGAAAAATGAGATATGGGAAGAGTGCGGATCGAGACCGAGCTAGTAATCGAATAAACCCAACAAGGTTCTAGCTATGAAGTATCGGTAAGCTTGAAGGGTTGAAGAATTAAAAAGAATTGAATGAGAAAGGGTGAAAACAAATAGCCTCCATATATTCAACCTTAGGGCGTAAACCGGGTTCAATTCATATGCTACCGATGGTAACATCGGTATTGAAGACAAGACGTCATGGACCCGGTGGACGCATCGCACTTCAACTTTCCAAACCACTCAAGTTCCTCTTAAAAGGACTTGTTTCATTCTCACGGGAACCGACATTATCTATCGACTTTTCTTAGAGATTGTTGATATTGAAGAAGGAGACCTCTCCCCAGTCTCCGGCACGGGATCCAAATATGCACAAATTGAGTCTAGAGCCACGAGATCATCAATAAATCTCATTAGGACACTTTCAATGAAGACTCTCATTTCACACAATGTGAAAGAGAGATTATATCTTGAGTCCCACGCATTATCCTTGTGGTATTGCGGAACATCCGAGTGATGTAAACATATTCACAATGAAGATGGAAAACCTTCGAGCCAACATCAAACAAGATCTCGGTAGGTGGCGGTGAGATCTATCATATAGATCAACCATGTGACAACCGAATGTAAACAATGGGGCGATTCAATCTCTTGAATCAATCTCGGTTCGGTTTATGGATCGACGGATACCTTTGAAAACCCGTCTTTGTGCTTAATTACTCTTTTCTTTAGCACATCGACCGTGTACTAATTTTTCAAACCAAAAGGTGTTTTTATGATTGATAATTGATTTTCAATAAAACCTTCGTTGTATTGCAAAACAATTTCTATTGAGCAATATACGATTGTTTTTCAAATCTCATTCATCAATCGGTGGACTTAAACTTGTGGTTCACTCACTCCGTGTTGTCTTCTTTGAGACGTTCGGTTTGAGAACGGCTAGAACAACCGCGAAACCCCGTCAAGGAGATTCCTCGAATTATACCGATCACAGCAAGACATGTATCGATCAATGGGGAACCGTGGGCGTGTACCTCAATTCAACTAAAGTGGTCAAAGACACTTTTATACGCTTTATTGCTAATCTATTGTATGCAAGTCGCCCGACGTTTCATAAATGATCGAATGAAGCGGTCAATCCATAGCCGCATGCTCACATGATACATTCATCTCTCAAGAAATCATGATAAGTGCATCAATAACTCGATATTTTCACTCCATGCTTACGCTACGCCGCCAATATCATGAATCAACTAAAGCTTCCGCCACTCGATGAGAAGATATCATGATCCGTAATGTGAGCATGTCGGTCCGAAAGTCACAACATCACATAATACCAACACCACAATGGATGTCTCGTAGATTTTGTGTGGTGATGATCTCAAAAGTCGGCTCAAATTTATCATCACGTGGATCAAGAAAGACCTCCACTTGGAGTAACCAAGCATGCAATGAGTGAAATCAATGACTACGAGCTTGAGCAAAGTACTACATCAAGAATGCAAGAACAATCTGTTAATGAAATATCTGTTTGTATTCAATGTAATTTTAGTATATGTTTGAGGTGACCTCCTTGTGGGAGATTGTTAGGAATTAGAAATTGTGTATTAAAGAGTCGGTCACCTCAAGTATATGTAATCGTTAGAAAGCTCGTAGTCATAGTTCATTTAAGTTAAGTAGTATTTAGTTAAGTAACACCGTGGAGACTGACGGTCTTTACCCATCTGTATGCCCGATCCACAACCCATTGTGTGGCGTTTATGTAATACTATAAATACTCTCTACCTTGCAAGGTAGAGTTGGAGCTCATAATAATATTTTCTTTCTCTCACTATAGTTCTCAACTCTCTTCCTTTCTCTCACTAGAACTTTCTCTCTCTAACATACTTATACGTCTACTTTGATCATGGTTTAGTGTGTTTGTAAAATCCAATATCTTACACATACACTAAAACTGAGTACATAAATGGGGGGCTAAGGCGATTTTGGTATAATATTTTTGAGTGGAGTGTAAACAAATAAAAAGATAGGCTATTTTTTAGTGGAGTGTAAACAAATAAAAAGATAGGCTCAACGGGATTTACTACATGTATCTTGTACTAAACATGAGTGCAACAAAGGGGTAGGATAATCACTTGACTAATGAAGCCAATGTAATTATAACAAACAAAAGCCAAAAAACGGGGTTAATCCTAAAGCCTCTTACTGATGGAAAACGTATGGTCGAATTTTAAAATTTTTATAACCATCAACAGAAAACTAAAAAGACAATAAAACCCTACAACTATTTTCCAAGAGCCAGCGATGTAGATACAATTTATAATTAATCAAATAAAAACACAATGCTTGTGTACCTGTTTGTTTGCGGTGGGAGATCAATACAAACAATAGAGATCTAAACGAAGACTCATCACGGTTTTGCACATTAGCCCTGAAGCGATTGTAACAATGTGCTAGTGATTGATCTAAGTAATAGCACAACATCTGATCAATAACACACGAACAAAAAATGTTCATGTGTGTATGGTGCAGCGTACGAACAAGAGCAAGGGGAGGGGAGGGTTTTCGAGGGGCATAATTACTGAATAGTTAACTCTTTTATTTATATGGTTATTAGATAATTACCAAATTCAAAATCAGATAATTATCAGTATAACTAGTTTAAAAAAGATTTGATATTATCTAATAATATCTCTTTCGTTTTAAACAAGTCAAAGACCAAAGCCCGACCCATCCCACCTTTAGATGACCAACATCCATGTGGGTCCCACAAGGGGTTTACACCCCTTATGGGCTATGCCCAATCCTTCCTAATCCATTAGTCCAACCAATTAAGCCCAATGCTATTTCGTATTATCAGATCGTTTATATATTTACAATAAATATATAAAGCTACAATCTCAAGCTATTGTGTGCGACTCTAATGGATCATATTAATGACAATACTTAATTTTGTTATATCATGTACACAATCCTACGAACTCACACTTGGACAAGGTAAAACATCCAGTAATTAAATACCTAGCAAACAAGCGTCTAACGACTGTCCTGCTTACCTTCCAAAAATACACCATTTGTCTGTCCGTTGATAGAACCAAACAATTATCATTAACTCTTAATGATTTTAGTAATATTTTTATTCCCTTTGTTCCGATATATGTTATTTTGAGACATGGATTAAGCAATCTCAAATTGCTAACATCTGTTTCTCGATATGGAATCAATGATATACCAAAGTAAGTTACAACAGTAGTTTAACCTCTACTCCAGTCATGGCCATGTTAATTGTTAATACAAATAATGTCTAAAAACGTTATTTATATTTTTCGACACCTCTACATTTTGATAATAACAAAATGTAAGAACGTCTTACGTCAAAATTAACATAAACAAGGTTTTAGTCTTAATATTCTATTTCGACATAAATCACTCAAGGTAAGAATAAACAAATTTACAACTTGACAAATGATCAAAAAATAATTTCTTTGTTCAAAACTTCACATTTTTATAAATGTGACAAAATATTTTTTCAAAAATTAGTTTTATTTTTGAAATATAAAGAGATGTTTTATTTGAGAAATTAAATTCAAAAGTGTGACAACCATATTTCCCCCCAAAATCAGCTCCAAACATACCCAAATAAACCTTGACCTAATAGTTGCTTCTCTAGTAGTCTACCTTCTATTCTCCTTTATGAGTTTTTGGTCATTTTGATCATAATGAGTCGCATATGAGTATAATACAAACAGTCAGTCATTGTTATAGAGCCAATTCCAATGTAACATTTACCAAATTCTATTACGTTATAAAACCGACTATCTCATATCTTGAGCCTTCTTCTGAGTTGATCGTAGTTTCTTGATAATCTTATCCATTGAGGATGATATCTTCTTTTCCTGTTTCATCTAAAAACCATACCGCATGTCAATATTGACTGATTTATGCATGATAAGTAAATATTCAATGTCAAGAAAAGTAAAAATGAACCTCAAATTTCCGTACAAAAGCTTTTGCTTTAGCTCTCTGCAGGTTCTCCCAAGCAGTGATTTTAGCTTCCTCTCGTTTAACCCTGAAATAAGAAACAAAAATTAAATAAGTAAGATTGCATAAGGTAACTGTGGTTGTGAGACGAAAAAATAAATTATAAAAATAGATATACTTTGAGAGGTTTTTGGTCATTTATGAAACTTCCCAATATGCAGACCAAACCTTAAAGGCTTTTCTTTTCCAATCATTCACCATTTCTGACACGGGTTTCCTACCTCGAATTCGCCAAAATGGCTATAGGGACATAAACCACCTTGCACAACGACTCAAAAATGAGCTTTACAACATAAAATTGACACATTTTGACCCATGTTTTCAACTTGCAAGAAAAAATGTATCTAACTTTATATCAATTGTACGCCCTGGATTGTGTTGTTTTCGAAGATCATCCAACATTGAGAAGTACTGATGCACGTACAAGGCGCGTTCGGGGTCAAAGAAAACTTCCTTTTCGTTGAGCAAGTTTTTCAACACCCAGGCAAGGAACCTAATCGTTGTAGTGTAGTATGGGTAAGCCTCGGGTATTGATATCGTTCTCAGGGAATAGGAATGCTAGTGAGAAGTCACTACGCTAAGGTTGGGGTTGAGAAAATTATTTTTATCTTTTTTTATATTTTTTTAGAAACTAAAGGTAAAATCTCGGGATTCGGATTTGGGGGTTGGTACTTCTACCGATTACTCTACTATCTAATTATCTAAACTAAAGGGTAGTCTATGTCTTTTTGAAGTGTGCTTGTATGATGATTAAAGATGTGTCTACCTAGATACTATTACTCCCTAGTTATCTTTTATTGGTAGTTGAATTGTCACGTCCTTATTCTTAACACGTTGTGTTTTCTAAGGTCGTAGGGTGTGCTTTTATCCCTAACTCTTTGAGACTACCTTAAGGTTAATGACTACGAAATCTCTATGATTCATAAACTTAACACTAAGGTTATCTTCGGATCTAAAACTCCACTAGTAACTATAAACTAAGGTTCAACAAAGATTACTCAAGCATTAAAAACACAATGATGGCCTAATGCACTCCTAAGCCAATTACAATTAAGATAAGAGACAACCAATCAATAATTAATGAATAGGTTTCATAGATCTAAGCAAACACACAAGTAAATTAGCTGGACATGTTAAACATGCAAGCATACACACATTCAATCGAAGACATAATGAAATCAAGGGAATAAATAACTTATCTCGATGTAAAATAGGGTATGAGAACCCTAAAATACTGTCCAAACCGGACTACAATCGTTTTAGGTTTTTACTCCATAAGTCTACCTCCTAAAAACTGAAAAATCGAATTCTATATATAGTTTACAACCGCGACGGCGGCCGCTTTATAGATGGGACGCCGATCGACGCCATTAGGGTTTCGCTTGGCCAAGTCATCATTGGGACGGTGTCACGCCAGGTTGTGACACCGCCGATCTTCAGCAGCGACGTCGTTCGAGTGCGGATCTAAGTCGCCCGAGAAGAAAAGTCTTTGTGACGCCCTTTACTTCAAAGCTCGACGCCGTCGGTGTAAAATAGCAAATTTGCTCTGAGTCGTCACAAAATAGGGACGGCGCCCTACTGCTTGGGACGTCATGTGCAATTCTAGCACTTGAGTGTCTTGATCTTAACTTAGCCACTTTCTTCTCATATTCCTCCTTTTCGTCCAAAATGCATCATTCCAAAGATTTTGCTTCCAAGAGACCTAAAAAGTGAAAAGGAACGAAATTAAGCGAATCGGATATAAAGTGGGCGATTAAGGGCTTAAATGACCCTTAAAAGTGTACATTTTAAATCCTTATCAAATATCCCTACACTTGGTATTTGCTTGTCCTCAAGCAAATGTGCTTTTGGCCAATCAATTTATAAGTTAGAGGGCATAAAGCAATGGTTTAACATAATTCACAACAAGTATAAGCCCCACAATATTCATAACAAGCACGGAAATTATATACTAGCACCTCACAAGTGGTGTTTGGATACTCTCATCTCTCGGGTGTATATGAAATATAGCAAATGGAAATGGAAGATAAACACTCATTAACCGGTCATAGTACATAGATTACCTTAGGCTTGAGACTAGATCAAACCTCCACAACTTTGGCGTAAGCACCTAGGAACAACTATCTAATAGGTCTTTTAAAGGGTTGTAACGTTAGGTTTACGGTAGGGAAACAAAGGGTTTGGTTGGATAGGCGATTTAGTGGTGGCAAGTCAAAAATCTTTATGTTAAAAGCATGAAAAGAATAGCGTTGCTAAGCCAAGACTCGATTCTCTAAACTCTAGATAACTTTGAAACAAACAAACATAAATATAAATATAGATGTAGGATGGTAGCCCGTATATATTTTTTTTCCAACACTCTTTTTTCGATTTTTTTTCATACACTTTTACTCTACAGATAGCATCAAAATATAAGGGATTTATAGGCACATCCCTACACTTGAGTTTTTATTATTCTAACACTAATTTGATCCGAATTGAAAAGATGAAAACACTTGGAGTACATTATTACGTAAATAAAGGGAATTTGAATTTAACGTTCTTTCCCGTCACTCCATAAAATTTAACTTTACTCATGAGTCTCAATCATCCTAAAACTGTGTACAAAAGATATGACTCGACTTAGCAACCATGCAAGTAACTAGATAATTGAACTAAGGGTTTAGTATGATAACAATAATGCACTAAAAGTGAGTGCATACAAGAAAGGCTAAGGCGATTTGGGTGTACATTTGGGGGTGGATTGTAAACAATGCTCTTCATTGATATTCCGAAAAACCGAAACATCACGAGAACTGCAAAAAGGATAGGCTTTGAGGGGTTAACTTGGGGTATCGTGTACTAAATATGAGTACATCAGAAGGGTGTGGGGGAATTACTCAACCGATGTGGAAGAAGTAATTATAATAAGGGTATCAAAGACCCACTCGTACATGTCATGAAAAATTTTAAATTTGGTGCTAAAATTACCCTAACCGATATTTCTCATAGCTTATTACACAAATGAAATAGGACAAGACAAATAATCAAGGATAAGCATAGTTTCAAAGTTCCCGTTTTATTCTCCCTCCCTACACTTAAACTCAACATTGTCATAAATGTTCCTCGAAAGTATCAAAGTTATGATAACGGAAGGTGATTAAAAGAGAAAGAAACTAGTACTCCCCTGATTAGCTCGGTAGGATCCGTGTGAAGTAGTGGTTAAATTCTTTCCGAGAAGAATGTATGCATGAAAATCTCCATCCAATCTTATGTTTCTTCTTCTTGATAAATAAAACCTGCACACTTTAAGAAAACTGACGAAACCTTCGCGTAAAATCGGTGGTAAAACTACATATGACTCTACTACACTAGGATATAATGCTTGTGGAATGGATAGATTTTCTAGAAAATTAAGACATGAGAAATTCCAAAAATTTATAAGTAGTACGTAAAGCGAGAGAAAGTTAGATAAGTTTTTCTACTCCTCCCGACGTCGTCGTTGCAATCTGACATAAACCGGTCTCACACGTTTTTCGGAAAAATTTTGGAAAAATTACACCTTTAAAATCGGAAAACTTCCTAGAAAACATCCATTATGACTCGATACAAGCATTTGACTCTAACAAACACACATATATATCATTTTCAATAATCGTAATTTCATGTTCACGTTCTTTTAAAACGCGTGTAATCTTCCTACACTTATCCTTTTGTAAAATAACTTTATATGTAATTAAAACGAGGTTAAAGACAAAATAAAGCATTTTCACAAATTCAAACGTGAGAATAAACAATGAATGAAAAGGTATATGACACACAAACATGCAAACAATTAAGCATGGGTTGCATCCCACGAAGCGCTTTTCTTTATTTATGAGTCTTGTAGCTAGACTCGAAGTCGTGCTCTTACGTGACTTCATCGCCGTCACCTTCTTCCAAAACAATATCTTCATCGTTGACTATTTCATTATTGTCCAACTGATAATGTTTCACATGTTGTCCATTCACAGTAAATTCCCTTCCATCATGGTCTAATAGCACCACGGCTCCGTTGCTCATTTTTCTTTTTACTGAAAAGGGCCCGTACCATCTCGATTTGAGTTTTCTCGGAAATAGTCTCAACCTTGAATTATACAAGAGTACCTTATCTCCTTCTACAAACTCCTTAGGATTCTTTATCCGTTGATCATGCCTTTCTTAGCCCTTTCTTTATAAATGATTGAGGACTCAAAGGCTTCAAGTCTTAGTTCATCCAGCTCTTGAAGCTGCAAGAACCTTGTGGAAAACTAGAAGGGGTTGAATAGTTTTGCCGATTTTAAGTTAGTTTCAAAAACTTTAGATTCGATATTATGTGAAATCGTATGGATGTAGAGAAAGTATAGATCTAATGATAAAGCAAGTAAATAAAGTAAAGCAAGGGATAGAAATGACACAACCGATTTATAGTGGTTCGGCTACAAGGACACCTTCCTTGCCCTACTCCACTCCCCGAGTCACGTACTCGAGAGTTCAAGCACTATGTCAACAAACTCCTTCAACTTGGCGGAGAAGCCTTCACAACGTTATTTACACCTTTTTCGCAAAGCTAAATACCGAGTCCGTAACACGGTGGACCAAACCAACACGACTATTACACAACATATGTGAAATATCAAATACAAGATCTTTGCTACTGAAATCTTGTGGAGGAACAAATCAATCAAGGACCCTTGCTTGGATGACTTTTAGAATGCTCGTGATCGCCTTAGAAGGACCTATATGAGAATCACTAAAGAAAGAGAAGAAGAACTCTTTATATCAAGTGATCTTTTGTTAGAAGAGAATGAGAGTATATGAGAGAATTAGTAAGAAGAGGGTGAGTTAGAATGAAGAAATGGCTCTCATTTATAGGCAAAACTTTCTCTTGTTCCCCGATCCCACGATCCTCCCCTGAGGATCCGTCTAGTGTAAACCTAGGGATCCGTGGACGCTCCTCTTGCCCACGGGTTTTTGTTATGGGTCATGGGTGATGGGTTATGGGTTGGTCCATGGGTATTTCTTTAGATACAATGTATCTAATGAGTATAATGTATCTAGTCAAGTGGGTATGGGTCAATACCATGGGTTATGGATATGATCCATGGGTTGTGATTTTTACCCATCCTAATAAACTATTACAACAAATGATTTATTACAACAATTTGTATTAAATGGCTATATGTAAATGCTTTACAAAAATAACATGTATCCTTATAATTTTACTTAAGATAACATTATATTTGTTATCAACAAAACACAAAGAGATTGCAAAATATTAATTAACGTTTTTACAGTTTATTTGTATTAACAATCTCCCCCTTTTTGTTGATGACAAAACATATTGTTATGATAAGTAAAACTTAAGAATAGATGTATGTTTTGAAAGCCCCTAAGTTTTACTTCTTCTACCCTTTTTGTTGAAACAAAAAGTTAACCCATCGAAGAAATAAAATATGGAAAAATAGTCCACGATCGTTACTCCCCTCGACGGTAGCTCCCTAGTTTGGGCGCCAAGTGAAGAAAAATAAAAAAATCCTACAAAGAAAAGGTTAGTAGTAACATGCATAAGTAATCTTGTGATTTGACGAGAATCAAGATTGGGAGCCGAGGTATGTAAACAAGGCCTTGTAATAAAACAACAAAATGTAGTGGTATTTATGCCACATACAAGCATGTAAAAATAAGAATAAGACTTGTTCTTGAAAATGACTCAAAAGAAGAAGTACTAAAAATAGAAAATAGTAATAATGATTCCTTCCATGCTTGCATAAGGTTATGGATGGAGGTTTTGATGAGTAATGGTATTGATGCGATCAAGAATGAGGTTGAGTATGAATCGCATTTCTTACCTAACTTCTATTGCAATATCCCTGGTGGATTTGCAATGTTCACAATGTAAGTGATGTGGGTAATGAGTGCGGAAGTTTTCTGGGTTGTTTTGATTTGTGAGTTACGGAAGATGTGGTGGAAAAATAGGAAAATACGGATCAAATTCCGGAATGTTTGGAAGTGGTGGTGGAAAAGAACCTAGATGTTCTTGTAGCTTAATGGGAGCTAAGGGTGGTGAGGTTTCAAGGTCATTGAAAATTGTGTTTGGAGAAGTGGGAGGTGTCAAAAAGGCTAATTCTTTTTGTTTTGGTTGTTGAGATCTTGTTGGAGTCTTAAGGAGTTCCAAAAGAGTGACTATAGGTGGTGAGTTGATGGGTGATGAAGTTGGTGTACTTGTTGGTGATGAAGGAGGTGCTATAATGGAAGCATCTTGTGGTGAGTTATTTGTTGGTGATGAGCCATTCGATAATGGTTTTGTTAAGCAACAAGGTCGGATGCTAATCCGTGCAGAAATTCTAGATTTTGATTATGGTATTTTGGAAGGTGGGAGTACAAAAGTTTGGATTTCATGAAGAGGATTGTTTGTACTAGGGGATTTATCTAAGTTGTAAGATCTTTTGGATGACATGGTGTTGTTTGTTTGTGAAGATGAGATGAATATGCAAGCATTTTGGGAGTCCTATATATAGAAAAATAATGCATTGTAATGAATGCTTGACCCAAAATGTGGATTAAAATCTAATGATTAGATATGATTTTAAGGCATGCGATCATGAGAACACAAGCATTAAAGAACATACTCCAAAAAATAAAAAATTATTGAAGTTTTCATCCAAAGTGAGAAAAATAGAAGGTAAAACTAGTTTCGTCTCACGGATCCCACGGATCCTTCCTCGAGGATCCGCCCAACATTAAGGTGGGATCCGTGGGACCGGTGATTCAGCAACACAAAATTTTCCTTTTGAAACATTTTTGCCTAATGTGCCTATATGCAAACTATTTGGAGTTGCGGTTATCTCGACTCCTAAGAAGAAAAGAAAAATAAACTAGAAGTGAAAAAGCATACTATTATGTGAGATAACCCGAGTGATCCTAATTCATTGTTGCTTAAATGAACGTACCCGAAAACACATATTAGTTATGTGTTCTCTTTAGCATTCAAAAGACATGAGATGTAATGAAAACGGGATTTTACTTTGTATTAATAATGAAAAAGCGATTTGTCCTAGACGTGAGAAATTGCTTTTGTGAAATTGATACGGGAAGAGGTATCATTTTTAGAAAATGTTTCAAAAAGAGGTTTCTATGTGCGAATAAAAATCGTTTTATCCTTTGAAAAGAAGATGTGTGTGTAAGTATATGTTTGAAACTTGTACTTATTTTGAAAGAAAATAAGAAAAATTATGAGTCATAAGTGAAAAACTTATCTTGGGTTTTGAAAATTCCCGTATTGCTTATGAGTTATGCGTGAAATAGAGATCCTAGACTCAGAAAGAAGAAGGCTATTGTTTACATACCTTGTAGAGTTAAAAAGTAAATTACGACGATTGTTCCATGAGACCAAGACCAAGACAAAGTAGGTTGAATTGTTCCCGCTTCAACGGTTTGAAGTGAGGACGCCGGCTATGTTGTCTTCGGATGCTACCTTCTCAATAGAGATGTTCCCTTTGAACATTGTCTCTTAAGTGATGACGAATCTCTATATGCTTTGGCGAGAATGTAATACCGGATTCTTGCTTAAATCGATGGCACCCTTGTTGTCACATAGAATGGCTATGTCACTTAGATGAATGTCGCATCAACTAACGCTTGTTTCATCCATAGTGCTTGTTGGCATGCTTTCACGGCGGAGACGTATTCGGCTTCAGCTTGTTGATATTGCTAATGCCGTTTGTTTCTTTGAAAACCAAGATGTTAAACAACATCCCATAAAAGTACATACCCCACTTGTACTTTTTCGGTCAACATAATCACCGCATGGTCGAATATGCATATACAATTGTTTTACTCCGTGCCTTAGGATACCATAATCCTAATTGTGTTGTACCTTTAATATATCTAAATATTCTTTTTACGGCTTCTAGGTGTGATGTTTTAGGGTCTTCTTGAAACCAAGCACATAGACAAACACTAAACATGATGTTAATACAAATAAGCCGTGAAAACGTTTATTTATATTTTACGATCTTCTAATGTTTTGTTGATAACAAATATAGAATCATTTTAACGAAACAAATAGAGTACGTAAATAGTTTGAGTTAATAGTTTTCTAACACACTTACGCTTTCACATAAAACACTAAAACAAGTATAAGTGATTTTATGATTTAGATAAATATGTACAACAACTAGTGTTTGCATATTGGGTTAAACATATACTTAAACTAAGGATACTAAAATGGGTAAAAACTAAGTGTATGCTAAATTGGGTAAATACAAGTATATACTAAATGGGCAAATACTAGCAAATGGTTTTGACCCATAACCCATGGTTTTATGTATACCACTTAACCAAGTACATTGTATCTAGAAAGAAAACCATGGATCAACCCATAACCCATGACCCATGACCCATAACCAAAAATACCCATGGGCAAAGAGGAGCGGACCACGGATCCCTAGCTTTATGCTAGCTGATCCCTTGTGGTAGGGATCCGTGGGATCCGGGAAATGTAAGAGAATTTTTCTATAAATAGAGAGCCATTTCTTCTCTCTACTTGGACTTTTCAATAAATACTTCCCAAAGTATGCTAACCTTCTAACCTCGGATCTAAGTTATCTATGTAGTTTGTCTTTATTTTGTGTGATCTTCTAGGTTCCTCTAAAGGAAAGATCACCACTTTGAAGACGCAAGCTCAAGTCCATGAGTTGCCATGCTTCGTCATCATCAAGACAACGAAGGTTCTCTTGTTGATAGATCTACCTTTCTCCATAGACGCTGGGTTGAAGGCATTAGTGAAAATGCCGAAATGTAAAGATGCAAGCATTAGTGAAAGATGCTCATCATTCGTGTCAAGGCATTAGTGAAGAATGCTAAAGGTGTCAAGACGAAGGCATTAGTGAAGGATGCCAAGCGTTGTGTCAAAGGCATTAGTGAAGGATGCCAAGCGTTGTGTCAAAGGCATTAGTGAAGGATGCCAAAGAATCAAATCAAGTAGCATTTGGGAAGAATGTTTAGGTCGATAATCGATGAGGTGCATCGTTATACATATAAGTATTTGTTTATTTACAAGGATGGTGATATCCTTGATGGTGTTGTAACAAGGAGTAGATCTCCGAGAATAGGTGTTGTGTCGAAGGTGTAGTTCACCCAAGGTGTGAAAGAACCAGGTACTTAGCCTAGTACCTAATAAAGGGTGGCGACGTTGTGAAGGATTAGTTCTCCTAAGGTGTGAAAGAACTCCGGTGGTTAGCCTAGCACCAGATAAAGGGTAGGCGACGTTGTGTTAGGTGTGGTTCGCCTTGGTGTGAAAGAACCGGATTTAGCTTTGTACCGAAAAAGGTTAAGCGACGTTGTGAAGGCTTCTCCGCCATAAGGAGTTGGTGTAGTGTTTACGAACTCGAGTAGGTAACTCGGGAGTGGAGTAGGGCAAGTAAGGTGTCCTTGTAGTGAACCACTATAAATATTTGTGTCGTGGTGATGTGCTTTTACTCTTTATCTTTCATTACACGCTTATATATCTATCTATCATCGTCCAACATAAACAACCAAATAGATTGACATAAGTCGATCTAAATATTTAAAAGGAAGTTTTAAATTGGTAAAACTATTCAACCCCCTTCTAGTTTTCCACAATTGGTATCGAGTCAGAATCAAGTTTCTTAAAGTATGTTGTACTTTAAAGACTTGATACGATCCGTATGTTTGAAAACTACAAAGAAGGATTTTTTAAAGATCATATTTTCTTTTAAATCATTTTGTTGGACATTGATAGATCATTCTAACAACTTTTGTTTTCAAGAAATCTTCATACTAGAATCTCTCCAAAATCTTCATTCAAAGAAAATAAAGACAACATTCAAGGAAGGATCTATAAAGTAATCACTACTTACGTACACCAAGTACAAAGGATTACTTTAAAAGCTCATGAA
>CM040240.1:180033732-180233732 GCA_022545495.1 Chrysanthemum lavandulifolium
TACTAAGCGAGGAGTCTGCGGGGAAGGATGAAGTGCGAAACCGGAGCGGAATTCGGAACCATTTAATGGTAGGAGTAGAAGTTGACAAGTACACAATTCGCTTTCACGAGCTGACGGGATGGTTCCCCACATGGTCTCTCTTGTGGATAAGGCGATTGATCGATACATTTGGGGTTTGATTCACGAGATCGGAGAGATGTCACCTCCTCCAACCCAACTACTCGCAAGCTGCGTGGGAATGGCATACCGCTTGACTAATGACGTGATGAGGTCCGGAGGACTAGCAAAACAAAGCGACAATGGGCAAAGCGACAGGAGGATCACCAGGAAGCCGAGACGGGACCAAAGAAGATAAGAGGCAACGAGTGACCAAAACTATGGGCGACGACTCATGAGCGCAGAGGATATGCAGTCCACATCCTAAGTGTACTCGATGCAACCTCCATCACATAGGAAGCGCCCTAAGTGTAACGTGTGTCGGAAGACGGGCCACATTAGTCGAAATTGCTTAGACAGAAATGGAAACCAAGGACGAAGGCTAACATGCTACGAGTGTGGAAGTCCGGATCACCTCCGGAACACATGTCCTAAGTTGAATAGGGCACAAAAGTCGGAGCACGGTAGCATGACTCTCGCTTTAGCACTTTATGAAGATAACCCAAACCGTGGAGGCAATGTCAGCCCAGCTCGGGGTCGAGCATACTTCTTGGGCACTAAGGAAGCTCGCTAAGACACAAGCACCGTGACGGGTACATTCTTTTGATCACCCACTCTATTTCAATACCTTCTAGTTCTAGTTCATGGCGTTGATTAGTGTAGAACCTTGCATCATGAGCCTTAGTTTAATTGTTGCCTTCTCACTAATCTGAGCACCCCACTATTAGTATTGATTGGTTTAAATGATTTCAAACTCGAGCCAAACTTTCAAAAGGTCTCTTACATATATGAGAATCCATCTCTCTTTGACAACTTGTTTTCTAGCTTGATCTAGTGACAGTTCTTGTTTGATGAGTTGCGAAAATCAAGTTAAAATCAAGTTGTTACTCAACCTATACAACTTAAACAAATGACCGGTCAGGTCGACAAGTTGTGAAAATTCACCAACTAAGAGTCTTTTGAGGGAAAAGTTCGAGAATGAGAAAATTTGAACCATGAGAATGTTCGCACAGTAGTGTAGATTTGAATCTCGAGGGCGAGATTCTTTTAAGGTTGGCGATTGTGACAATCCATCAATTTCCGACTATTATTTATATCGAATATGCGAGTTAATTATTTTCGATCACTATAACTCTTAAACGAGAAGTTATCTTGTGTTTCTAATGTCTCGCACCGCATGCGCATCGACACCATGATAGTATTGGCGAACTTTACTTACTAATTTCAAGACAATAATAATACATATTAATTCACTCGTCAAGACGTTTCCAAAATATAAAAATTATAATTTACGGATAATCGGAAAATATTCTATATAATTAAACGTTATCATATACGGAACAAATTATACAATCGAGGTACACAATACACAATTAATAATAAAAAAATAAATAATAATAAACCTAATATATCTCCTAACCTCGCGCTCCCAATCTCTTACCGATAAATTTTTTCTTGTCTTCTACTGCGGAAACCATTTGCACGCCATCCTATTACTCTTTTCAAGACTCTTGTCCTTTGATTCCCCTAACGCCTTTGGCATGATCCGTCACCATCTTCTAACCTATAAGGCTATACACTAGAGCACATATAGGTGCACCTATGAATCAATATTGAGACAAGGAATGCTCAAAGAAGAAAGAAACATGTTTTGGTTTTCAATTTAGTCACTCTCTCAACCTAAATCATCTCCATAAAAGGGTTCAAGATCGGAAGAATAATTCATCAACTTCATTCAATTTGAAAAATTAAGGTTTGGTCAAATCAAAGGGCTTTTTAAAATTTGTTTAGGGATTTTGTCTTGGGTCTAAGGAGCTATTTCAAGAACTAATTGTTCTAATTCGACCCGAGCCTCTACAATTGAAGATTTTCGTGTTGTTTCATCATCTACTCGACCCATCATTATATCTCTTGTAAGAATAATAATTGTTAATGAATTAATTTGTTATTTAAATTTTGATATATATTGAATTGATATTTTTAATTATGTTCATTCCTATTGAATAATTGAGATATTAATGATATGACAATATTGATGGTTAACTTTTAGTAAAAAGAAAAAAAAAAAATGTGTTGTTGATTTGATCTTGTTGTTGTTGTCGACATGTGAAGCAAGAGAAGATAAAAGAAAGATCATTATGTTTTGAAATTAAGTCTAAATAGTGAGTTTAAAATTTATTAGATTATAAGACTTGTTTTCGGTTTTTTGGCTAAAGCTTTTGGATGTCTATTTAGTACATTTATTTTCGGCTTTGAAACACTAGTATTTTGGCTACTTCCTAGCTTGGCTTGATAAGTTTATAGTTGAATTCACTAGCTTAGCTAGATTGCGTGAGTAAACCGAACTCTTGCTTGGTGATAGTCGTAGTCGAGAATAGAAGGTAAAAGCTTGAGTTTTAGTATTAAACAAAATCATGTGGTTAACTTTTAGCTTACTCATGTTCTAAACTTTGTTTTGCTCTTTGGAGTCATAAAAAAAAAAAAATATCCCTAATACTTGTACATAAACAAAACTTCCAAAAATGAAGGTATAGTGAATTTGCTTATCGGGCCACTAGGCCCATTCCGTTTCCTTTTAGCCAACTCGGCCCACATATAATACTAAGGATCCGGTTTAGTTTGTTATTGGGTCTCGGCCCAATAGTAAAATCTGAGGGTCCATTCGGTTTGTGCTTCGGGCCACAGCCCGAGCACGACATTTTTACTCGTTCGTCTTTTCGAAAATTACTCGCCGACTAGCATTTTTATTTATGTCGTCACGATAAATTGCATATAACAAAACATATACACTTAAAATTGAGTAAGTAAACTTTTAAACAAATACATAGTGTGGTTGTGTAAAATTTCCTTAAACTAAATTAACGGAAAGGTTTATTTTTCAAAAACAAATATTTCATTTAGACCCGACACATTTATATACATAAAAATAAATAATGTACTTTACTTTTAATATTATTAAACAAAACTTTCTTGTTTGATCAAACGTCATATTTTTCATAAAATGTTAACCCATTTTAAGCCAAAATATATACTTTTCAATATTATTTCAAAACAAGTTCTATTAGCCGAAATATACCCTTTATTTTGAAAATGACATTTTTAACGACAACGACAACAACAACAACAACAAAAATTTTATTAAACCTTGTCGAGTCATAATCATGAATAAAGACTAAATTTGCCATACTAATCTAGGTCGCGTGTCGTGCCATTCAATAATTCAAATTAATCACGCTTTAGGCGCTTGTTGCCAAGGTGAGTATTCACAGCCCCCTTTTTACTGTTTTTACTTATTTGGGGTGAAATGCATGATTATAAACTTAAATTGTTTTCCTTGAATTATTTGATATATTTTGAACCCTTAGACTTATTTATAAATTTATGACTTTTTGAACCTAATGGACCGTACGTCCTTGACCTAAAGTCTCCCATGTTCAGAGCAATGCCGAGTCTCCCATGTTCGGAGCAGTCTTAATTGATAGTATATAATAGTTGTTATGATGTCTTGTTCAGTACATTCGCATTGTTAGTCCCCTATTGGTTTGCCATTCGCACTCCAATTATACGCACCGCTCAGACGGCCTCCTTGTGGGGCGATAGATAGTATGGATAAGCGCTATTGAGGTCGGCCAACCTCTCGTTCCCCATCTCTGGAACACATATTATTTATTTTAGGGGCTTTGCCGCATACTTTATTATATATGAGGCGTTATTGTGACCATATATGCATTATTTACTAGACTTAAAATATGGAAATGTATGTGAACTCATATGTTACAAGTCTTGTATGGGCGGATTTGTAACATAGTGAGTTGACAGGACATTTGCGGTCCGACTTTCTAAATCGATATTTTATTTTTCATAAAACATGTACTCACCAACTATTTTCATAGTTGACCCTTTTCTCATGCATTTCGTGTGATCGTTGTTTAGCTTATATTATGAAGATTTTAAATAAAGGAGTCGTCACAAGTCAATCTAGGTCGTTATGTATCAAAGTGTCATCTTTCAAATGTCAAACTTTATGTTTCAATTGCCAAGGTCGGCTAGAACCTTGTTGTAATGTTACAATATTTCTTTAAATTTAAATTATGGTATTGTACTATATCTCTTTGTGATGTATATTGATTATGTTACATCTCGCGTTTCCGCCTCGGAGGAATGTGACACAATGACCCGCCAAGAGCCCTGCTCTTTGTGAATACTCTAGACCAAGCCACCAAGGCTATAAGAACACCATTGAGCTCCCCGATCAAGCTCGAACTACGGCCCTAAGATCAGGCACCATCCGGTTGATGCAAACGGATGTGCATTCCATGGACTTCGCTCAAGATCCTAATTAGCATCTTAAGGTTTCCTTAAAATCGTCGATTCCATCGACCTTGATGCTACTACTCGGGAGACCACGCGCTGCGTCTCTTCCAATCTCTCACGGGACCAAGCTAGTAATTGGCTTGGCGACCTTCTCTGGCTCCATCTCAAGTTGGGATGATATCACTACTCGCTTCCTTGCCCAATTTTTCCCACCGGGAGAACTACTGCTTAGGAATGAAATCTTGATGTTCCAACAACGTCAAGGTGAATCTCTACGAAGCATGGACTCGATTCAAGGACTTGCTCCATAAAGTCCTCATCACGGCATTGATCTTGGCTTCAAGTCCAAATCTTTTGTAACATCCCGCCCTGTTACACAATATTGTCCGCTTTGCCCTTGTGGCTCGGCTTTGTTTTGTGGCCTCGTGCGAGACTTCCCGTGTAGGTCACCCATGCAGGTGCTACTACTCACACGAACACGCTTAGCTGCGTAGTTCCTTGTGAACCCTACTGTAGTGGACCATAAAGCGTTGTTTCAAGTAAAGGCGGATGTTATTCTTATATACCAAAGATCTCTCTCGGGCCTCATCGATGTAGGATTTGACTAAGGTGTTACAATCACCCTCTTTGCCTAGGGTGTTACAATCACCCCCCTTAGGGACTCATCGTCCTCGATGAGGTTTGCCCACCATCTTGAGCGGCTCTAGAGTGGCTCACGACACTTGTAACATCCCGCCTCTTGTCACACAATAGTGTCCGCTTTGCCACTGTGGCTCACGGCTTTGTTTTTGTGGCCTCGTGTGTGAATTTCCGTGGTCACCCATACAGTGCTACTCTCACACGCGCACGCTTAGCTGCGTAGTTCTTTGTGAACCCTACTCGCAGGTGGACCACAAAACGCGTTGTGTCTCGATAAGGCGGATGTTATTCTTATATACCAAGATCTCTCAGGGCCTGCAGCCGATGTGGGATTTGCCTAAGGTGTTACAATCACCCTCTTTGCCTAGGGTGTTGATAACGCTACACGCGTCGTTCGAGGTCAAAGGAACTTCCTTTTCGTTGAGCAAGTTTTTCAACTCCCTAGGCAGTGAACCTAATCGTTGTAGTGTAGTATTAGGGTAAGCCACGAGAATTGATATCGTTCTCTAGGGGATTAGGAATGCTAGTGAGAAGTTACTACGCTAAGGTTGGGGTTGAGAAAGATTATTTTTTTATCTTTTTATGTTGTTTTAGGAAATGGAAAGGTACGAATCTCGGGGTTTGGATTTGGGGGTTGGTATTTCTACCGATTACTCTATTCGTCTAATTATCTAATCTAAGGTGTATGTAGTCTATGTCTAATTATTGTGTGCTCGTATGATGATTTAAAGATGTGTTTACTTAGGTTTTATTACTCCTTAATTATCTTCTATTGATGGTTGAATTGTCACGTCCTTATTCTTAATCGCGTTGTTTGTCTAAGGTCGTAGGGTATGCGTTTATCCCTATCTCTTTGAAACTACCAAAGGTTAATGACTACAAAATCTCTAGGATTTATAAACTTTAACTCTAAGGTACTCTTCGGATGGTTTAGCCTACAATGACTCTAAGTACTATAAGCTAAGGTTCACAAAGATTAATCAAGCATTAACTACACAACGGATGACCTATCGAAATAATAGATTATTAACAATTAAGATAAGAGACAACCAATCAATATTCAATAATCAAGTTTCATATTCCCTAAGCAAACACACAAGTAAATTAGCCGGACATGGAGAACATGCAAGCATACACACAAGTAATTGAAGAAATAATTGAATTATTGAAGTAAAACACTTATCTTGATGTAAAATAGGGTATGGAACCCTAAAATCTGTGACAAGACGACCTTGGTTCGGTTTAGGTTTTTACCCAAAAGACTAACACCAAAACTAAAAATTCGGATTCTATATATAAGATTACATGCGACGGCGTCCCTTTGATTTGTGGACGCCACTGGCCGCGTCATTAGGGTTTCATCTTGGCCACGTTAGTCTTGACGGCGTCACCTTATGCTTGTGACGCCGTCCCTTCGCCTTGACGTCGTCTGGATCAAATCTAGGTCGTCCCGAGTTGCGACGACCTACTCTTTTAAAACCTCAAGCCGCCACTTGTAAATGAACAATTTGGCTTCGAGCGGTCACAAAAGTGGTCCGACGGCGCCACTGCTTTTGCTGGCCGTCCCTTCACTCCAATACTTGAGTGCCTCGATTCTTGACTTTGGCCATTTTCTTCAGATATTCACGCCTTTTCGTCCAAATAAGTGTCATTCCAGCATTTTGCCTTCAAGATACCTAAAAAGTGAAAAGGAACGATATTAAGTAATAACGGATACAAAAGTGATCAAATAAGGGCTTAAATGACCCTCAAAAGGTACATTTTAAAACCTTATCAAATATCCTACACTTGGTATTTGATTGTCCTCGAAGCAAATGTGCTTTTAGCCAATTAATTTATAAGTTAGGGGTCATGAAGCATTGGTTTAGAACAATCCACAACACATATAAGCCCATAAAAGTCATAACAAGCACGAAATTATATACTAGCACCTCACATGGGGTGTTTGGATACTCACATCTCTCGGGTGTATATGAAATATAACAAGTTGGAAATGGAAGATAAACGCTCATTAACCGGTCCTAGTACATAGATTACCATAGGCTTGAGACTAGATCAAACCTCCATCGATTTGGCGTAAGCACCTAGGAAAGACTATCCAAGAGGTCTTTCAAAGGGTTGTAATGATAGGCTTACGGTAGGAAAACAAAGGGTTTGGTGGGATAGGCTATTTAATGGTGGCAAGTCAAAAATCTTTATGTTACAAGCATGCGAAGAATGGCGTTGCTAAGCCAAGACTCGACACTCTAAACTCTAGATAACCCAAACAAACAAACATAAATTTAAAATAGATATAGGATGGTAGCTGTATGTTTTTTTCTTTTTCTTTTTCAACACTCTATTTTTTTCTTTTCTCTTTTCTATTTTTTCGATTTTTTTTTTCATACTTTTACTCTACCATCCTCTACGATAACATCAAAATGATAGGATTTATAGGCACATCCCTACACTTGAGTTTTATTACTCTAACACTAATTTGACCCGAATTGAAAAGATCAAAACACTTGGAGTACATTATTATGCAAATAAAGGGAATTTGAATTTAACGTTCCTTCCGTCATCTCACAAAATTTAACTTTTCCCATGAGTCCCAATCGTCCCAAAACTGTACAAAGGATATGACTCGACTTAGCAACTTATGCAAGCAACTAGATAATTGAACTAAGGGTTTGGGTGATAACAATAATGCACTAAAAGTGAGTGCATACAAGGTAGGCTAAAGCGTATTTGGGTGTACATTTGGGGTGGGGTGTAAATAATGCTCTTCATTGATATTCCGGAAAACCAAAACATCACGAGAACCGCGAAAAGGATAGGCTCGAGGGGTTAACTAGGGGTATCGTGTACTAAAGATGAGTACAACGCAAAGGTGTGGGGGAATTACTCAACCGATGTGGAAGAAGTTGTAGGATATTGGTTTTCACATACACATCAAACCATAACACAAAGTGGCGTATGAATGGAATTCTAGAGAGAGAAAGTTAGAGGTTTAGGGAACTTAGTGAGAGAAAGTGAAAGATATTATTATGAGCTCCAACTCTCTACCTTGGGAGGTAGAGAGTATTTATAGTCTTACATAAACGCCACACAACGGGTCAGGATCGTGCATGGGTAAAGACCGTCCTGTCCTCCACGGTGTTACTTAACTAAATACTACTTAACTTAAAATAACTATGACTACGAGCTTAACGATTACATATACTTGAGGTGACTGACTCTTTAATACCGGAATTTCTAATTCCTAACAATCTCCCTAAGGAGGTCACCTCAAACATATACTAAAATTACATTGAATACAAACAGATATGACATTAACAATTGTTCTTGCATTCTTGATGTAGTACTTTGCTCAAGCTCGTAGTCATTGATTCTTCTCATTGCATGTTTGGTTAGACCAAGTGGAGGTCTTTATCGATCCACATGATAATAATTTTGAGCCGACTTTTGAGATCATCATCATCAAAATCTCCAGACATTCATTACGCGGTGTTGGTTCTATGTGATGTTGTGAAATTCGGACCGACATGCTCACATTCGGATCATGAAATCTTCTCTTGAGTAGCGGAAGCTTTCGCTGATTCATGATATTGGCGCAGAACAGAAAGGCATGGAGTGAAAATATCGTAGTCATTGATGCACTAATCATGATTTCTTTTGAGATGAATGTGTTAAGTGAGCATGCGGCTATGAATTGACCGCTTCATTCCGATCACCGAAATGTTGGGTGTACCGCATAAAACAGTTAGTTAATAAAGCACACGAAAGTGTCTTTGATCACTTCGTTGAATTGAGGTACACGCCCGGTTCCTCGCTGATCAAGACAAGTATTTTCGTGATCGTATAATTCAAGAATTTCCTTGATGTGGTTTCATAGCTTGCTCTACCTGTTCTCAAACCGAACATCTCAAAGAAGACCACACGGAGTGAGTGAACCAAATAATATAAGTCCACCGATTGATGAAAAGAGATTTGAAACACAATCGTGTATTGCTCAATAGAAATTGTTTTTGCAATACAACGAAGGTTTTATTGAAAATCAATTATCAATCATAAAACACCTTTTGGTTTGAAAAATTAGTACACGGTCGATGTGCTAAAGAAAAGAGTTATTAAGCACAAAGACCGGTTTTCAAAGGTATCCGCTAATCCATAACTGAACTGTGATTGATTCAAGAGATTGAATCGCCCATTGTTTCGCTCGGTTGTCACATGGTTGATCTATATAATAGATCTCACATTCCACCTACCAGAGCTTGTTTGATGTTGGCTTAAGGCTTTCCATCTTCATTGTGAATATGTTCATATCACCTCTGATGTTCAGCAAAACCACAAGGATAATGCGTGGGACTCAAGATATAATCTCTCTTCCACATTGTGTGAAAAGAGAGTCTTCATTGAAAGTGTCCTAATGATATTTATTGATGATCTCGTGGCTCTAGACTCAATTTGTGCATATTTGATCTTGTGTCGAGACTGGAGAGGGTCTCTTCTTCAATATCAACAATCTCTAAGAGAAAGTCGATAGATAATGTCGGTTCCTCGTGAGAATGAAACAAGTCCTTTTAAGAGGAACTTGAGTGGTTTGGAAAGTTGAAGTGCAGCATGCACCGGGTCCATGACGCCTTGTCTTCAATACCGATGTTACCATCGAGTATATGAATTGAACCGGTTTCGCCTAAGGTTGAATAAATGGAGGGCTATTTGTTTTCACCCTTTCTCATTCAATTCTTTTTAATTCTTCAACCCTTCGTTGCTTACCGAGACTTCATAGCAAGAACCTTGTTGGGTTTGTTCCAAGATTGCTCTATCTCATCCGCACTCTTCCCATATCTCACTTTTCTCCTTTATCATCATACCTAAGGACTTCTACACTAACTAGTGGATTGTCCTCGGTAGATCCCTCCGGGCTCGGCGGATCATGGGAACCAATACCTAACCTTATCATCCTTATATCACCGTATATAAAGTAAAGTTGGTCGGTCTATTTGGTATTGTTCATCCGCCATTGGAACCAATTGAAAACCATTTGAAAGTCAATCCGGATACTTGTGATATATTATCAAAACATTTTGTACCGAATTGTTTTGATATTTTTAGAATAAGTGCTCCCCCTCAACATGTGCATCAAATTGAAATTGTTTTGCACACGGAGGCAAGAGGAAGAAATTACTTTGATTACCATTTTCTAAAAGATATCACCATCACTTCCTTGATCAAATCAAGTAGATAAAGCATTTCCGGAAGGATGAGGTTTCCATAAATTTGCTCCCCTCAATATGTGCCTCGAGGTTTGAAAAGAGTTTTGCACATACTAGAGGAACACGCACATTAAGATAAATGATCACGCTTCAAATCATAGGTTTAAGATAGATGCTTCCTCAACATGTGCATTGAAAATTTGAAATCGCTTTGTCACATGTGGAAAGGAACGCATGTACATCCTTATAAAACCATTTACCCAATTATCGCTTAAATCAATTTAAATCACACATTCTCCCCGATCACAATTATCAAATCATTTGAGATCCGTGATCTCTTATAGATTTAAATTGATTTTGAAAGCTTTTAAGGAGAATTGTGACTTGATTACTAAAGCGTTTTAAGCGATAAGGATCGGATTTTAAGACTTTAAACTCCATTGATAAGACATGCATTAATATCTTTTGAAAACAATTTAATGCCAAATAACTTTTAATTTAATTGAAATTATTCTCCCCTCAATCAATGACATAGGTTGTTGATTGAGATAGAGATTTTGACAAATAAGTCCCGATGATTATCAAAAATAGAGACCCAGTTATTTTCAAAGCGTTAGTTTTCAGCAGATAAATGTTTATAGAATTAGAGCATGGAATTTGAAAACATGGTAAAGCATGGCTATGTTATTTCTTTGAAAAGCGGTTCTTGCTGAAATGACAATAAACCATTTACTTTCTTTCTCCCAAAAATATTTTTGATTTTTGAATTTTTTTTTTTTTTTTTAAATTAACAACATCTAAGTCCGTGTCATTCTTTGAATGACAACATCAAGCACCGTAGATATAATCGAATCGAGATAAACAAGACAAAATGACAATATTTTTTGAAGATTTTTTTTTTTTTTTTTTTGAATTTTTCAAATTTTTATGGATTTTGAAAGTTTTATATTTTTCTATTTGATTTTTTAAGTTTTATAATTTTGTATTTTGATTTTCGAATAGATATATACGGAGATAGATGAAGATAGACCTTTACCTCGCCTTCCTCCCAAGACGCTTCGAGTGTTTCGTTGAAGGCTTTTCATGCCCGGCCGTGGAAGAATAAACTCAAAGCGTTCTCTTTGAAGAGCTTTGGTGAAGATGTCTCGCTAACCGTATTCGAGACCTCACAAAATAGAGTTCCACTACACCTTTTTCCACTTGTTCTCGATGAAATGATGTCGAATGTCGATATGCTTTGCTCTTGAGTGTTGAACATTGTTGCATGAGAGAGCAACAGCACTTTATTATCACAAGACAGAGGGATTTTGTTGAGTTCAAAGCCATAGTCGATAATCGAGATCTCATCCATAAGATTTGAGTACAACAGATGACATGGCTATGTATTCACCTCTGTAGAGGAAATAGAAGTACTCATTTGCTTTTTGAAGACCAGCTCACAAGCTTATCACCCAAAAACCGAGCACCTCCGGATGTACTTCGACGAGTATCTTGACACCGCATGATCAAGATTCCGATAGGTCATTAGCGACATACCGGTGTCCTTCGGTACCAAAGACCCATATTGATGGTTCCTGGAGATACCGAAGATCCGCTTAATCGCTTCAAGGTGCTTTTTAGTAGGCTTAGCTCGGTATCTAGCACACATGCAAACAATGAACAAGATGTCCGGTCTACTAGTTGAG
Source organism: Chrysanthemum lavandulifolium (assembly GCA_022545495.1). Classification (NCBI taxonomy): domain Eukaryota; kingdom Viridiplantae; phylum Streptophyta; class Magnoliopsida; order Asterales; family Asteraceae; genus Chrysanthemum; species Chrysanthemum lavandulifolium. Next base: position 180,045,725 of record CM040240.1, read on the forward strand.
GTACATCGTGATCCAATCATACTACGATATTTCGTTTGGTCAATCATGATCCCGAGTGGTCCTTATCTAGTTTGGTTCGATCAATCATGGGGTGTCAATAGGTCACTTGAATTAAATCCAAATTTCTTTAAGATCTGTTGCATATTTAGATTGATTTATGAAAATGCCTCCGGGACTTTGTGAAATTTGTAATCCCAAGAAAATGACATTTGTCCCATCATTGACATTTGAAATTTTGAACTCATTTCATTTGAAAACGATCACATTCCATTGGGTCTGTCGAGGCAAAATAATATCATCAACATAAATTTGAACATGAATTAAATGTTTTCTCGACTTCGGTGAACAATGTAGGATCAATCGCCTTTGCTAAATCCGGTAGATAGAAGAAACTTTAATAAAGTATCATACCATGCCCTTGGAGCTTGCTTTAAACCAGAAAGATCCTTCTTCAAACAATAAACGTGAGTAGGATGCTCTTGATTCACAAATCCTTCAGTTTGCCGACGAGACGACTTCTTTAAGATCTCCGCTCGTAAATGCCGCTTCACATCCATCCGATAGACTACCATGTTCTTACTAGCAAGATTAGCCGAAGATTCGATTGCCTCGATTCGAGCAACTCGAGCAAAGATTCTTCAAAGTCAATACCTCCTCTCGACGGTATCCTTTAGCAACTAATCAAGCCTTGTTCTTCAATACATCACCATGCTCATCTAGTTTCACTTTGAAGATCCATTTTAGAGCAATAATCATGGCACATTCTGGAGCGTGTACTAACTCCCATACATCAAGTTTGTCAAACTCATGAATTTCATCTTGCATGGCATTGAACCAACTATCTTCATTCATGGCGGTTTTAACATCTTTGGTTCGATCTTAGATAGTACGGAGTTAAAGAAGCACCATAAGGCATCGGTTGCAAGTTGTTTCCGTGTTGATATAGGGACGAGAGGGATTTCCAATGATGTTGTCTAGTGGATGATCGTGAGTCCATTTTCTAAGGTGTTCATGTGGCGGTTGTTGAGGGATCGAGGTAGCAGAGTCGATGTCTCCCAAGAAGATGGTTCGATGATGATTCAGAGCAAATATGTTTTCAAATGGAGCATCTTCGTGAGTAGCAAAGGGATTAACTTCATCATTGATGCCGAAAAAATGGCCCATGATGTACATTTGAAGAATGATGATTTGTTGATGAGACGGAAGGATCAGCAGAGGCGCTTCTTGACTTAAAGATATTGAGGCGAGGATTGACTTCATTCACAGGTGAATATAAGCACCCTCGTTGTAGGGATCAACACCTCATTAGTACTTGGATCATAAAGTTCATCAAACATAGGATCAAACAATTTCTTTAAATCATCTTGGGATGGAGGTACATATGGAGTTTCTGAGAGGAGTTTGGAACAAGGGATGAACCAATGGGACTGTTTTGAAGCTGGTCCCGAATCGAGTGTCCAGAGCCATTTGACCGGTCACCATCAAACGTAACGTGAATTGTTTCCATGATATTTCGGGTTCTTTGTTGTAGATTCAGATCCTTTTGTTTGGAGCATACCCTACAAATACTCCAATGTCGCCTTTTAGCCCTAAGTTTGCCTAAGTCTTGACCTCATTAGTTGGATAACACAATGCACCAAACACACGAAGGAAAGAGAGATTAGGTTTTCTGTGTGGACAAGTTCATATGGAGTTTTTCCATGAACAAAGGTGCATCGTGGAACGATTTTGTGTGTAGATGCAATGGCAATGCTTCAAACCGTAGAAACATTGGAACCTTTGAGTAAATCGGCATTGTTCTAGCGGCTTTACAAGAGTTCGATTGCGTCTTCAACTACACCGCTCGTTGAGAGTTCGTGGAACACTTTTTGATGGTTGATTCCAACGCTTCATAAAATTCATCGAGTTGTTTGTTGACAAACTCGGCCCATTGTCTGCTCTATTATTTCGATTGCTTTGTTGCTCGAACTCGCAACTGCTTGATGAGTTTGATGATGATATCAGAGTTTCATCCTTTGTCCTTAAGAACTTGACCTAGGTGAATCTAGAGTAATCATCAACCACAACTAACACATATTTCTTCCCAAATATATTCTGCACCCTCATTGGTCCATAAATCCATATGAATCATATGAAGAACTTACGTGACAGAGTTAGTAGGTTTGGGTTTATGGGCATACTTTTGCTTTTTCCCAATTGACATGCCGAATAAAGATGATCCTTTTCATACTTGAGTCTAGGTAAACCTACAACTAAGTCTTTTCCGAGAGATCATTGATGGCAACCAAGTTCAAGTGATTGAGACAACGATGCCATAACCATGACTTTGTTTTAGAGGCCTTTGACAAGAAGCAAATTGGAGAAGACTTCATCATATCTTCGATAGATATGGTGTATAGATTAGAACCACGTGAACCTCTTAAAAGGTCCTTACCATCAAGTTCTCTAACAACAGCGGTGTGTTTTTCAAGGCTACTTAGATCGTAATCGCAGATCGACCAACCGAGAACAAGTTGTGACCAAGACCTTCTACATAGTAAACCCCGAGATAACACTTTTGCCAACAACATAGTCTCCATAACCCATAATAGCACCAAATGATCATTCCGAATCTAACGGTCCCGATGAATTTGCTCACGGTTCATGAGCCGTGACCGGTCGCCAGTCATATGCTTGGGAAATGAGTCCGGTACCACGTAACGATTTGAATGATCTGCGGTTGAACATGATAAGAATGGATAATCGATAATTGGGATCCCATGCAAGAATGGGTTCCATTTGGTTAGTAGCAATGGTTGGAACACCCACATCGTAAATAGAAGCATTCATATCGAAGATAAGGCAATGGAGTCATTGTGAATAGATGCGATTAGTGTATGTATTAGCCTGCTCACAAGGTGCTCACTTCTTAAGGAATAGTTCTACCAAGAGGCATCCATTTTCTAGTGGGCATTGTCTCGATTAGTCTTATGACCAATGTAACCAATAATAGCCTATCTTCATCGAATGTTCTTCCCGGTTTCAACGCTTAACTTTCTTTCGTTTTGCCTTTTAGCCTTCTTAGCATGAATTTTAGCATTAACAATATTAACTGTATAATTAACATCATTAGGCGTAACATTAACACCACATTCATCATTAGAAATGAAATTCAAGCGGACATCAATACAAGGTTTGCAATAGTATTAGAATTGAATTAATTACAAGACGCCTATGGCTAATACTAGAATCAACACGATCTGCTTTATTCGTTCAAACTTAAAGTTCCTAGATTGTTCTTCTACTCTTTTCCAAAGGCACATTCTTAGCTTGAGAGGTCCTATCATTCCTTGTATTGTCTTGAGACTTTGACATGCTCCCTTTAATGTCACTTGATTACTCCCATAGAGGAATGGAACATTAGTTGGTTTTACTACTCTTGCATCACTGCTTAGATGTGCTTCACTTTCTTAAAACTAGAAGCACTGGATTGTACTCCTAGAAGGCACGCTGAGTTCTCTTTCTTAGCTTTGACAAACTGAATCGAACTACTTAAAGGCACACTAAGGTTCACATTCAAAACATTGGGCATCGAATGAATATCATACTTGGCATTAGGCATCGAGCATGGAATCAAAGGATTAACTCTCTCACCTAATGACTTTGGGCATATTGTGATCAAGCACTCTAGGATTTCTTGAGATCGTTTGGCATATAAGCATGCATGTCCAATTGCATTATCATGAGGTTTTCTAACTTATCCTCTTCAACAATCTCACGCAGACATTCTAGGCAATCCTTAAGTGGATGAGAAGTATGTTTGAACAAGAAGTATGTTGTTCCCGAGATGAGGAGGACATATTTCATGCATAAAGCATATTTATTACAAGAGTGAACCTTTGATACACCATTCTCCCCATTGGTCATAGGCATTTTCCTTTTACCCGACTCTTGATTCTCAATTTCCTTTTGTAATGAAGCTATTTGTTCGTTATTTTGTTACGAGTGGCCTTTATTGATTCAAATAGCTCATTGAAATGACTTTAACCTTTTCATTTTTTCTAGAAAACTTTCGCTTTCCTTTTGTAATGCATTTACTAGGTTTTGAAGATGAAACATTTGAGAATTATGAGAATCTAAAGGAGGAGGCATTTGGGAGCCTGTCATATTGTTCGCTTGACCCTTTAATTGAGAGATTTGGGCTTTCAACTTTCTCGATCGTGTTGCAATGAGCTTGAATCTGCTCATCACGCTTTGTTAATTTGAAAAGCGCATCAAACTCGAGCATCCGAGATGTCTTGATATTTGAAGTTTTGACATTTTCTTTAAGATGTTGATACTTTAGTTGTAAATTAAAATGCTCAACTTTTAGTTTAGAATAATGTTTAACCAAATTGTCATGATCATCCAGCTCAATTTTCTCGCTTAGTTTAGAATTAGTTTTTTCAAGCTCAATGACACGATCATGGGAGACTTTCTGTAACAGATAATTCATGAAATTGAGAAGCATTAATAGAACAATTTATAGCGTTGAAGAACACATCTTGAGCAATACATTGTAAATCAGTTCTCATTTAGTGTATGCAAGTTCTTCCTCTCAATCTCATTATATTTCAATGCTCGCCATAGTCACTAACTTCAACTATCATTGCATCAAATTCCTTTTCCATTCCCTTAATATCAAGATGTATCCCTTTTAAGACTCTCAAATTCATCTTTTAGAAGTTTAAAGAAAGGCATGACCTCGCTTAAATAGCATTCTTTGTTTGTTCAAAACCCTTCCCTTCAAGAATCCCAAGGATGTGATCCTTTTCTTACAAGTTTTCTCAAAATCAACAAATAGTTGAAAATAACATATCGATCGATTAAGATCTCGCTTTTAGTAGCAATCGCTCTAGGAACTAGATGCATTGGCGTATTGGGAGGATACACAATGCTTTAGGTATTTTCCAAGGGAGGGTTTGTTACAACAATATTTTCAACTTTCCGCTTATCTAAGTCCATTTTCCAACACTTGTTCTGGAGTCAACAATGTTTGAGGCTTAAACATGTTCAGGAGATCCAATTCTCCTTTTGTAGTCATGGGAGTGATAATTACTTTCTTCTCTTTGCATTTAGGATCATTTAGTTTCTTATTCATCTTCTCCCTAGTGATTTCATCTAATTTCTTATCATCCTCGCACTCAACGCAACTAGGTTTTTGTCTAGGTTTAAGAATCTCATTGCCATCATAGATCACACTTTGAGTCGCTTTTGCTATCTTCCGCACTGTGGTTGGGTTTATCTATAATGGGAACACTATGCTTATCGCTTAGAACTCTATGCTTAGTGATCATGCGAGCGATCAATGGTATTTCCTTGTACGCATAACTTGTTTTCAAGTTTTTTTCAAAGTTTTCGATTAGAAAAGTCTCTCAAGAGTTTTGATTCCTTTGCATTAAATTCTTGCTTAAGCATTTTCACATTTTCTTGAAGTTCTTGTTTTGCTTAGCGCTTTAGAAAGCTTTTCTTGCAAGGAATTTAATTCTTGTTTTAATACTTCTTCTCTAAAATTACTTTTTCTAATGATTGTACGACTTGGTCATCCATTTCTGCTCACGAGTGGTCAACTCAAATTTTGCACGTTGTTCATAAATAGCAACACGCTCTTTATAGGCATTTAGTTCGTAAATTACAGAATCATCGAGGCACATGCAAGTGTATTCATCAAAACATAATCATTGTTGATCGCAGAAGATGCATCACTTGGTACAACTTCACTTTCACTTTGTTTCTCATATTGATCATATGGGACAATATTGATATTACCCATATTTTCAACATTTGATTCAAGAGTTTCGATTGATTGTACTTTGTCATGCATCTCATTGCACACATCAATCATCGATAGTTTTAGTACCTCTAAGATGAGTTTGTCTTTGGATGAGCCATCTTGTGGTGAAGAAGAGACCTTGGGAGAAACCATTGGAGAAATGCTAGCCATAAAAATTGTGTGTGTGAGGTCCATCATCCACATCCGAGTCGTATGCATCACAATCGCCGACTTGAAAGGCATTCTCGATGATTGTGACCTATCTCCCGAATAGGTCGCCATCCACATCTCGCATCATAGGTCTTGGCATTGCCTCAAGAAGAAACAACAATTCTCTTCATCCAAAGCAAGACCATTATCCCGAGCTTGTACAAGCAAAGATCTTATCTCTCAAGTAATCAAAGATTCTCAGACGCTTTGAGATGTGCGCCTGCAATGTGTCCTCACCACCACAGCTTATAACATTTGATCGGCTTAGTTTGACCTTGATTACCATTCCTTCCTCGATTTTGATTACCAACATAACCTCTACCGGCCCACCTCTTCCCCGATCATACTGCCTTTTCCCGAATCGGTTGCACCACGATCCTCCCATCTTTAACAAAGAGCTTGATTATGTGGGTTAGATGTTGTTCGAGGTTGTTGTTGGCTTGTGGAGAGAATTCATGTTTTGACTAATCAAGAGCTAGTTGGTTAATGATGTTACCCACGTGTGCATCAAGATCGCCTTGTTTGAACATAGGATCCTGGAATGAGTTTGTGATTACCATTACCCATGAGTTTGTGATTCCGATGTTAGAGTAGAAGGCGCTGAGTCATTAGACGAGCTTGTCTCTCCCTCGTTGGTTTTGAACCGATTAAGAACCATTTTTTCAAACATAGCATGTCTCTCATTCAAGGAGGAAGGCATAGAGTTGCTCATAGTTTGTATTCTTCATTCCTTTAGTGAGCTTCACAGAGGTGACAAACTTGTGCCATTCGGGATTCATGTTGTTCACAAATTTTGAGTTCAAATGAATGTTAGGCATAGTCATTCTCGATGTTCCTCATGTCATTCACCAACTTATGAAATCACATAGTACTCATAGACACTCATCCTGTTTCATCTTGAAGTGTTCAAATTCATCATAGAGTTGTGATTCTCTGCCTTCCATAGTTAATTCTCAACCCGAGAGAAGCATCTTGACATTATCCCATACCGCCTTTGCTTCGGTGTTGTGATTGATCGCCTTGTAGATGTCTTTAGGAAGACCTGAAGAACAATGTTGAAGCCCCGATATCAAGATCGGCCCTCTTTTTCTCCTTATCATCAAGCTCATCATACATCTTTGGTCCGTCCATTCCAGAAATCGTAGTTCCATCTTCGCAGATTGGTACATCTCTAGTCGCCCTCAACTCGATACGGTCCTTCATCAATGGATTTGAGAATGTTGACACCATTTTCCTTTCCAAGGCAAGATAACTGATTCGCTGAGCCCAAGAATCGAAGCCGGCTCTGTCAAGCATGGGTGGACGAGTATCCGAACCACCGCTGAACATCCTCTCGCAACAAAGGGATATGATAGTAGGAACGTTGTAGACATGTTAACAGCTTATACGGATTTTATAACTCTATGATTAAACCGAAATAGATTCTTTCACGGATTTTACTAAATCAAGAGAAACCGTAAACAATCACCCAAGTCGCTAGAAGATAATGCACCAAGTCGCTAACACCTAATTCGCTACACCACCAAGTCGCTAAAGTCCCAAGTCGCTAGACAAATGCAAGTCGCTAGTAGTAACTCGCTAAGCCTCAAGTCGCTAGCAAAATTTTGGCAAAGAATTGCTACTCAAGTCGCTAAAGATTCAAGTCGCTAAAGAGCAACTCACATGCACTCAAGTCGCTACCACTAAGTCGCCACCGTAGTAGAGAGTCCACTACTTGTATCACACTGCTAGGTCTAAGTTGCTAGCTCCAAATTTGTAACTCGCTACAAAATTGTGAAGCAAGTCGCCACGAAGAAAGAGATCCGTATATCAAGTCGCTAGCAAGAAAACCACATAAACATCACTTTTCAATCCAAAACAACCCAACCAAGATGATTCAAGCTACCAAATGAAAACCTAAACACTTGTGATGATTCTAAACATAAAAGTACTAACAAAATCCAAGCTTTAACACAAGAAATCAACCAAATGATGCACAAACCACTAAACTTTTTCAAACTCAAAACCACCTAAAACCACTAGAAATCCAAAGATGCAAGATATGATCTAACCATGGCTCTTGATACCAATTGTAGGATATTGGTTTTCACATACACATCAAACCATAACACAAAGTGGTGTATGAATGGAATTCTGAGAGAGAAAGTTAGAGGTTTAGGGAACTTAGTTAGAGAAAGCGAAAGATATTATTATGAGCTCCAACTCTACCTTGGGAGGTAGAGAGTATTTATAGTCTTACATAAACGCCACACAACGGGTCATGGATCGTGCATACAGCTGGTAAAGACCCGTCTGTCCTCCGTGGTGTTACTTAACTAAATACTACTTAACTTAAAATAACTATGACTACGAGCTTAACGATTACATATACTGAGGTGACCGACTCTTTAATACCGGAATTTCTAATTCCTAATGTAATTAATTATATTACTGTATCAAACAAGGGTTATCCTAATGCCTCTTATCATTTAGTTATTCCTAACTACACAAGTGTAGTCTTACTAGCGATCTCTAATGCATCACAAAACAACTTCTAGAATCTATTATACTACCGGTTCACACTCTAAGCATTAAATATGAATGCTTTAATTCCTACTAATCTAAGGGCGATCCTCACATTTTGGGTGGAATTTAGATGGTGAAGGGTTTTTGCTAGTCATATAACTTCCTATCCGTGAGACGCTTTATTAAGACTAATGGCCCACCCTATATGTCATGAAAAATTTTAAATTTGGTGCCCAAATTACCCTAACCGACATTTTCTCATGGTTTATTACATAAATGCAATTGGACAAAGCAAATAATCAAGGATAAGCATAGTTTCAAAGTTCCTGCTTTATTTTCCTCCCTACATTTAAACCTAACATTGTCCCCAATGTTCCCCAAAAGTATCAAAGTTATGATAATAGAGGTAGTTAAAATGAAAGAAACTAGTACCGATTAGCTTGGTAGGATCCGTGTGAAGTAGTGGTTAAATCTTTCTTCAAGAATGTATGCTAAAAGTTTCTTCCAATCTTTGTATTTTCTTCTTGATAAACAAAACATGCAAACTTTAAGAAAATGACAACCCAACGATCAAACCGAACAAACAAAAATCTCAACAAGATGTAATTCCATACTTAAATAAGATATAATGCTTTGAAATGGATGTTTGCAGATTTTCCAAAATTAAGACCTGGAAATTTCTAAAATTTATAAGTAGCATAAAACGAGAAAGTAAGATAAGTTGTTTTTGTTTCCTCCCGACGCTCACAAAGTTACGATCCCGACGCCTTCAGTTATCATGATGTAAACTCGGTCTCATGATTTTCCGAAAAATTCTAGAAAATTTATATCTTTAGAATCGAAAATTCATGCAAAACATCCATTATGACTCGACACAAGCATTTGACCACACATATATATCTTTTCAATAATCGTAATTTCATGTTCACGCTCTTTAAAATATATGTAATCTTCCTTACACTTATCCCTTTTGTAAAATACCTTTATATGTAATTAAGAGGAGGTTAAAGACAAAATAAAGCATTTTCACAAATTCAAACATGAGAACCTACAATAATTAAAAGATATATGACACACAAATAAAAATGAAAACAAATACATACGGGTTGCCTCCCAAGAAGCGCTTTGTTTTTGTTCGAGTCACGAGCTTGACTCTACCCTTATTTAACGGATAAAGGGAAGTTTTTCCTACACTTAAGCTTAATATGCGATAGAAGGATACACACCCTTAGGGTGGAAATTTGCTACGCGAGGAGAGGTGATGGTGATTTATATGCTCAAAGGAGTGCTCCATTCATTATAACCTTACCTAATTCTATTGGTGTAGCGGTGAATCAAATCTCTCTTAAAAATGGATCATCTTCTATTAACTTCAAAAGATTCTTAGTTAAGGATCCATCTTGACCTAATAAACCCGCTTAAACCTATAATGTTTCTTGTTATCAACCATGAATGGGTGATATAAGTGTGTAAGGTCATGGGTTACCCTATATTAGCTTCCACTCTACATGGCCTAGAGTCTACCACCTTTATCAAGAAACTACCCGAACTATTTATTTTGATGGGTGGATTGGGCCTAATTCAACTCCAAGATTCACATCTAAAGACGGAAAATGGGTAAGGTTTTTAGTTGAGGTCCGGCTCATCAAAATTAGAACTTCCCTAGGACTAAGAGAGAGGTCATGACAACAAGCATCTAAACCTACATTCTCTAGTATGCGTTGGTCCAAAGGTTCTATATCAATCGGGGTTCCTATAGTCTCTTCTACTTCTTTCGGAAAGTTATAGGCGATGTGTGTTCCTCAAGTGATGGTAGGCTTATGGGCTTGGAGTTCCACCTCATTCTCCATTATATCTAGATCTCCTAAATGTTCATCATGTGTTTTAGTATGATCTAACCCAAATACAATCCTAAGTATCTCAAATCCTTCTTTAGCCATTTCAAATTTTTGGTCCGATTCATAAGAATCATTCTCAAAAGTTTGATCACTATATTCTATTTGCCTAAAGGATTCCTCACGCGTCATATGTTTTGGTGAAATCTATCCCACGATGCAACTAGGTAGTTCAACTATAACCATCTCACAATCTTGTTCGGGTTTAGGTTCCATGTTCTTAAAAACTAGGTCTTTTGATCATGATGCCTAAGGTTGGATAAATCATCCTTATCCATTTCCTCAAGTTGTGACAATCAAGGTTTATGCTTAGGAGGCTTTTCTCAAAAAATTCCGTAGGTCTCACTAAAAGGAGTTGATTCTAACAATGATCGCTGAATAGAAGCCACAAAAGCACAAAATTTACCAAATCCATCCAACATTACACCCGCCTCCTTTGATATCTCTAAGATCACTCACAAATTCATTAGAACAATAAAAGTAATCCAATCAAGCGAATTCAATTGTTCCTCATTTGATAATGATTCAAATGCAACTTCACTTGCCATAGTGACAAATGAAAAGGGTTTTACGAACACAAACACAAAGAAGGGGGATAGACTACAAGGAAGCTAAAATGAGAAAAATATTACTTGATAGGAATCAAGTAAGGAAACCTAAACGCGATAGAAATCTAACTAGCTATTCTATTCTTCAGTGGCGCCTAAAACTTGATAACGCCACACGCCGCTCGGGTCAAACGAACCTTCGTCGAGCAAGTTTTCAACACGTTAGCAATGAACCTAATCGTTATAGTGTAGTATTAGGGTAAGCCACGGAATTGATATCGTTCTCTCAGGGAATAGGAATGCTAGTGAGAAGTTACTAATCTAAGGTCAGTCGAGGAAGATTATTTTTTATCTTCATATGTTTTTAGGAAATGGAAAGGCACGAATCTCTGGGTTCGATTTGGGGTTGGTATTTCACCGATTACTCTATTCGCTCAATTATCTAATCTAAGGTGTATGTAGTCTATGTCTAATTATTGTGTGCTCGATGATGATTTAAAGATGTGTTTACTTAGGTTTTATTACTCTTAATTATCTCCTATTGATGTTGAATCACGCCCTTATTCTTAATCGCTGTGTCTAAGGTCGTAGGGTATCGCTATCCCTATCTCTTTGAAACTACCAAAGGGTAATGACTACGAAATCTCTAGGATTTATAAACTTTAACTCTAAGGTACTCTTGGATGGTTTAGCCTACAATGACTCTAGGTACTATAAGCTAAGGTTCACAAAGATTAATCAAGCATTAACTACACAACGGATGACCTATCGCAATACTAGATCATTAACAATTAAGATTAGAGACAACCAATCAATATTCAATAATCAAGTTTCATATTCCCTAAGCAAACACACAAGTAAATTAGTTTGACATGGAGAACATGCAAGCATACACACAAGTAATTGAAGACATAATTGAATTATTGAAGTAAAACACTTATCTTGATTTAAGATAGGTATGGAACCCTAAAATATCGTATAAGATAGCCTTTGGTTCGGTTTAGGTTTTATCCAAAAGACTACACATCGAAAACTAAAAACCGGATTCTATATATAAGATTACACATGCGACGGCCACCCTTTGATTTTGTGACGCCGTCGCCGTCATTAGGGTTTCGTCTTTGCCACGTTAGTCTTGCGACGCCACCCATGCTTGCAGACGCCGTCCCTTCAGCCTCGACGTCGTTCGATCAAATCTAGGCCGTCGAGTTGCGACGACCTACTCTTTTAAAACCAAGCCGCCACTTGTAAATGAGCACTTGGCTTCCGAGCCACAAAGTGGTCCGACTGGCCACTTTTTGTGGCCGACGTCCCCTTTTCGCTCCAAAGACTGAGTGCCTCGATTCATGACTTTGGCCATTTTCTTCAGATATTCGCGCCTTTTCGTCCGAATAAGTGTCATTCCAAGATTTTGCCTTCAAGATACCTAAAAGTGAAAAGGAACGATATTATAATAACGGATACAAAAGTGATCAAATAAGGGCTTAAATGACCCTCAATAAGGTACATTTTAAAACCTTATCGTGTTACAATCACCTCCCTTAGGTACTCATCGCCCTCGATGAGGTTTGCCCCACCATCCCGAACGGCCTGGAGTGGCTCGATACCACTTGTAACATCCCGCCCATCGTTACACAATATTGTCCACTTTCCCTTTTCGCTCACGGCTTTGGTTTTAGGGCCCTCGTACAGACTTCCCGTAGGTCACCCATACCGCCTACTCTCACACGAGCACGCTTAATCGCAGTAGTTCGGGAACCCTACTGCAGCGGGACCACAAAACGCGTTGTGTCTGCGGCGCGGATGTTATTCTTATATACCAAAGATCTCCGTGCCTCGCCGATGTGGGATTTGCCTAAGGTGTTACAATCACCCTATTTGTCGATAAGGATTTAAAAGGTACCTTTTGAGGGTCATTTAAGCCCTTAATTGATCACTTTGTATCCGTTACTACTTAATTTCGCCTTTCACTTTTAGGTCTCTTGAAGGCAAATTGCAGAATGGCACTTATTCGGACGAAAAGGCGCTAATATAATGAAGAAAATGGCCAAAGTCAAGAATCGAGACACTCAAGTCGAATTGAAAGGGACGCATCGTGTTCTACTTGTGACGCCGCTCGAACAAGTTTTGTGACGACTCAAGAGCCAAATTGCTTATTTATGCTGACGGCATCATGTTTTAAAAGAGTAGGCGCCGCACTGCATTTTGCCTAGATTTGATCCGCATAACGCCGAACTCAAGGAGACGTCACACAGCATAAGGTGACGCCCGCCACAATGCTAACGTGGCCAAGACGAAACCCTAATGATGAGGACGACCGGCCACAATTAAAGATGACGCCGTAGTTTGTAACACTATATATAGAATCCGAATTTTTCGGCCAGTGAGTAGTTTTGTGGAGTAAAACCTAAACCGAACCAAGGTTGTCTTGTACAAGATTTTAGGGTTCCATACCCTATCTTACATCAAGATAAGTGTTTTACTTCATTAATTCAATTATGTCTTCAATTGATTGTGTGTATGCTTGCATGTTCTCCATGTCCGCTAATTTATTTGTGTGTTTGCTTAGGTAATATGAAACCTAGTTATTGAATATTGACCGTTGTCTCTTATCTTAATTGTGATTGTCCTAGTATTGCGATAGGTCATTCGTTGTGCTATTAGTGCTTGATTAATCTTTGTTGAACCTTAGCATATAGTTACTAGTGGAATTGTAGGCTAAACATCCAAAGAATACCTTAGTGTTAAGTTTATGAATCCTAGAGATTTTGTAGTCATTAACCTTGGTAGCTTCAAAGAGTTAGGATAAACGATACCCTACGACCTTTAGAAACACAACGCCAAGAATAAGGACGGAAAATTCAACCATCAATAGGAGATAACTAGGAGTAATAAAACCTAAGTAAACACATTCTTAATTATCATACGAGCACACAACAATAGACATAGACTACCCCTAGCTTAGTTAATTAGATAAGTAGAGTAATCGGTATAAATACCAACCCCAAATCCAAACCCCGAGATTCGTGACCTTTCCATTTCCTAAAAATATAAAAAGATAAAAATAATCTTCTCAACCCCAACCTTAGCATAGTAACTTCTCACTAGCATTCCTATTCCCCAGAGAACGATATCAAAACCCGGCTTACCCTAATACTACACTACAACGACAGGTTCATCGCTTAGGGTGTTGAAAAACTTGCTCGATTTAAAAGGAAGTTCCTTTCACCCGAATGCGCCGTGTAAGCGATTGTTTTTAGGCGCCGCCGGGAATAGAATAGCTAGTTTGGAGTCCACCTCGCTTAGGTTTCCTTGCTTGATTCCTATCAAGTAAGCACTTTTTCCCATTTTTAGCTTACTCGTAGTCTATCCCCTTCTTCGTGACCTTGTTAGTAACCCCATCACTTTTCATCATGGAAGGTGATAACCAACCACCACCATCAACCCACCACTAAATGACCCACCAAGAGGCCGCATTTTGGTGAATACTCGAGACCAAGCCACCTAGGATATAGGAACACCATTGAGCTTCCCGACCAAGCCCAAACTACGGCCCGCGATCCGACACCATCCGTTGGTGCAAAACGGATGTGTATTCCATGGACTTCGTTCAAGATCCTAATCAAGATCTTAAGGATTTCCTTAAATTGTCGATTCCATCGACTCGATGCTACTACTCGGGAGACCACGCTGTCTGGCTCTTCCAATTCTCTACGGGACCAAGCTAGTAATTGGCTTGAGCGACTTTTCACGGCCCATCTCAAGTGGGATGATCTCACCTCTCGCTTCCTTGCTCAATTTTTCCCACCGGGAGAACTACTGCTTAGGAATGAAATCTTGATGTTCCAACAACGCCAAGGTGAATCTCTACTAAGCATTGATTTGATTCAAGGACTTACTCCATAGAGTCCCTCATCACGGCATTGATATTTGGCTTCAAGTCCAACTCGTCTATGATCACGTCAGTCCCTCCCTCCGACGAACCATTGATTATGTCGCCGGTGGAAGGCTAAGTAACCTCAATGCTGAAGCATGTTGGGAGGTCATCGAAGACCTAGGTCATCGAAGACCTAGGTCTATATGAAGAAGAAGGTTGGGAAATTCCAGGAGTCCAGGAAAACGGGCCAACTTCCCAAGCACAAGCAATTATGAGTATGGAGGCGCAAGTGAATGCGTTAATGGAAGTAACCACCCATGCCGATAAGCATGTGAATGTGGTCAAGGAATTTTGCTCCCAAAAAATCCCTGAAGATGAATTCGAGGACATAATGTTGACATTTGTCCACAAGCAAGAAAAGGAAATAAAATGCCTCGAAGCTCAAATGCGAAAAACTCACGACACTTTCGGGACTAGCTAACAACTTCATGCTGAAAATCCGTGAAGAAATCGCTAAGAACAATATACCTAAAAGATAGAAAAGGTATATGCGATATAGAACATGTTGGGATGACTCCCAAACCCTCTCCAATTCCATTAAGGTGGCAAACCCCTCAAGTAATCACATCCTTGTTTGAATTCTTGCCTCAACACTCCCCGCTTATTCTCTAGAACATATTTATTGAAAGGTGCACGTGTCACTTCCCGACTTTCCAAATGTTAGAAAAGTTCTTTCGGTTTTAAACCAGGATCAAAGAATCCTCATCCCCTATACTCAAGTATTTCTAGAATCACAATTGAAAGACAATTTGACGTATGCGTTGCTTACCTTCGTGGAGATTGTGGGTGGGTCGACAAAATAAATCTTAAAATAAAAACCAAAATCTGTCAAAAATAGTAATCCGATTTTTTATCCGGGCGGATTAACAAAACCATTTTCTTTTGCAAAAATTTGGGCGTGACGCCGTCACTAAGCCAGTCAGACGGATAAAAACACCAACCATGCCTTTCATTCTTTACCCTACACATTCTATCCGCCCCACACCACACCACTACGTTTTCTCCACATCAATTTCACTATTTTGCCGCGTCAATCTCCACAAGGTAAGTAGTATACATTGATCTTTATCTAGTCAATTGCTTGATTTCATGCTCAATTTCAATTTTCCCTTTTCAATCAGAAAACCCCCAATTGGTTTGATCTATGCTAAATGTCGCCCATGAATATTTTTAATTAGGCTTAAGATTAGGCGAAGAGTAGTGTTATCATATGGGGTTAACATTGCGAGAAGCCTTGACGGCTTAGGAACTAAAACCACCTAGCCAATATACCATTGTTGCTGCAACAAGGGTGTTTGGGTCAAGGGTTATGGTTAAAAACCTGGATTTTTCCCTCGCAAATGTCGGATTCAAAATTTTGTCTCAGTGACGGCGTAGGTAGAGGTTATGACGCGCCGTAACCTTCTCGACGACGCCCTTAGCATCACGAATGTTACTCATTTGTTCCCCATCTATTTGATTTCGCTTCGATGAGTAAGAACGAAGAGAACTAGGGGATGTCTTCTAGTGCCCGTGAAAACATAGTCGAGACAATTTCGGGTGGGGAGTATTTGTCGAGGAAGGATGCCAAACCCGTTATAATGATTTGCTTCATCAAACAATTGACTCTGGGGAAATGTGGACTGGGTTTTCTTGAAGAGCATGATCCGCTAGAGAGTTCTAAGCTTTAGGAGAGACAAGTTCACCGAATTTCATTGGGAAAGGCCGCTTAGGATGCGCGAGCCCATGTATGGCGTAGTTGGTGCGTGAATTTCACGATCTTATCTAATGGATATTAATTCATGTGGATAACATTGAGTTTCGTGGGGTCCGATTTAGGTTAGGTGGAGAATGGACGCTATGTCGATACTTGAGTTTGATGGAGATTGGGATTGTATGTCACCGGGGATACCGAGAGCGATGTTTTCAGGCTAGATTGGCGTACCGGATTACCCATAGTGACTACATGTCGGGTATTCCGCTTTGGAACAAAATAGCTAACGGGAGTACGCATCGATAACCTCGCCTCCGGATCCCGGATCCACGATTAGGCTCGTGCACCGCTGCCTCACTTTCTATCACAGCGCCAGAGCACGAGTCATCATGTCACTTTACCGCATCTATTCTATCTCTACCGCATGTTGGCCGAGGGGTGCACCGTGAACATCCCATTCGGCTGGCCGATTACTTAAGGACCTGCTAGTGGGATGAGGTTTGAGAATAAGGTGTATGGAGGCATGTTTGTCACCCGGCTGGCCCCCCCTTTGGCATTTTGGCGGGGAGGCAACCGATACCTTAATGTGGTGGCAGACCAATGGTCGTCAAAGCTAAGTCCCTAAAAGCTATGGAAGTCATCATGGATTATGGTAGGGGCTATGCATGGTTCCGTGCTCAGCCCGATGTTCAGGTTGGTGATGATGACGATGATGACGAGCCGCAGATATCAGCAGGGGGATGGAGCAAGAGGCTCCGCTGACGCCTACCGACACATGTCCAGTAGAGATTGGCAGGCCCACCAGGGAGCGTGGATGGACCGTATGGACACATGGATGGCGCAACAGGACCAGAGGGCTAGCTGGACATATGATCATACCATCGCATGATGCAAGATCTCGTCCATGCATGATCACCGACCCACACCGCAGATCGATCCATTTCCGGGCGAGAGGAGGATTACCCGCCTTTATGATTACCCGGCCACCTCCTCCCGGTTATGACTACCGCCACTTTGAATGATTTTGTGTAAAGTTAATCGCCGTAAGTATTATTGATGTAAGTAATTAATGAGGGGTGGTGGGTCTTCTTTAGTTCTTAAAAGATCACTACCGGTATTTTGAAGTCTGCTTGAATGAGTATTCAATATGTTACATGTAAACATCTAACACCAACAACCGAGGGTTGTTGTTTAACTGTTACAATACGTAATACTAATTCATTGGTGACTGGTATTATTATAGGTGTAACTGCACATCTGCACACTGGTTTCCAAAATTCGCCCGCAAATTACGTTGTTTAGCTTTCCTGGCAGATGGAAGACACAAAATATGCAGATAGTAGCAACATACTGATTCAGTATGTCATATGAGGTAATTTAAGATTAGTGGTTGTTTTTTTTGTATAATTCCGCTTAATGCCTTTAACCGGATACCGCTGAACAATTTTGGGTTTACAAAATTGTTGGAATCACTCCTAAACCATAATCAAGTGTTAGTAATTAATATGTAATAGTTAGCTTTATTATGGCCTTTATGTTTGTTATTAGCCTTAAGCTTATGTAGAAGGCCCATGAGCTTAGGCCCAAGCCCATTAAGGAAAGGATGGAAACTAGGAGTGTTGCCCTAGCTTTCCTCCTATAAATATTTTGTAAACCCTCATTTGAGGGTTGGTTGTTCAAGTTTTTTTCACATATACTCTACGCCTCAACCGTCTACTTTATTATTATCGTGTGTGTGTTTAGATCTTGTTCAATCGCCTTATCTCTTTCTATATTACTTGTGTTTGTAAAACTAGTGACCTAACAAAGGTATCAATCGCCTACTAGTTGGGTGAATCGTGTTTGTTTTTGAAGTGGTTTCGTCCCACGCCTAAAACGCACATTTGATACTTTGGTTCGCTTTCAAAACTTGTTTTTACACTTTTAATCCAAGATTCTTGTACTTTCAACGCTTTAAGGTGTTAAAATACTTGTTTTTGGCAAAAGTTTCAAACTTTATGCGTGGATAGTTGTTTTGATCGAGTTTTGAACGAGGGTTCTATCCTACGCAGAACTGCTTTTAGAGGCTTTGGTTCATCAAGTTTCACACTTTTGTGTATTTTGGTGTTATTGAAGCTATTTTATCACACAAAACCGGTTTAGAAACACTTTTGGACGTAATCAAAATTTTGAGCATTTCTACGCCGTAGTAAAACCCTAAAACTACGCTGTAAGTGCTTCCTTGGTTTGATCTTCATTTTCGTGGTTTATTCCGTGTTTTCTTACTTGGATAAGTCCGAAAATACGTCGACTTTGGATATCTCTTTGCACCGTGATAGTGTAAAGATCATTTGGGCAAAACCCTAAAATTACGATAAGATAAGCTTACGCCAGAAATCCCACGCCTAAGATTTTTCCTACGCCTAAGCCTAGTCTTACGATAAGAAAATCCCACGCCTAACTTTCACGCCTAACTTTTGTCTACGCCTAACTTTAGTGCTTTTCCTACTTACGCCAGAAGCTAAATCCCACGCCAGAACTTCTCATTGTTACGCCGTAACTTTGGTGTTTTTACGCATAAGTGCTACTTGGTTCTTGTCTTTTCTACGCCTAAGGACACTTCATCAACAAAGGTTCATTCGACTACAAAGATCCATTTTACTACACAAGTTTATCAACATGTCTCAACCACCATACTCTAACTATTTCCTCACACTTATAATCATCAACAACAACAACAATTAACTCCACAACATCAACAATGGAATCAACAACAAGCTATTTATCAACAACAATTTAATCAACAACATAATCCACAAATTGGTGCAATTCCACCACCACAAATGGTTCAAACACCACCAAGCCTTCAAGTTCAACCCTACACAAATGATTTCAATCAACATCCATCAAGGAACACTATGAAGGAACCCACTTGGTTTGCAAAGATGTGTGAAGCTTTAAGCACCAACAATCAATTCATGAAGTCGATCACTGATAGACCTCCAATGCTCACTCCTGTGAAACTACGATCAATGGGTGATAAGGTTCTTTAGGTTTTGTGATCCAAGAAGCCACATGGAAAGTTCTTAAAGAAGGTTATCTTGAAGGTCCATTTGAGATGCCCACCGTCATTGTACCCGGAGATCCAACCGCTATTCCACCAAGAGATGAACAAACCAACATTGCTATCAGCAGCACTTGAATGCTCAAGAACTTCTACACTATGAAGCGTATGAACTTGCAATGGAATACATCCTCTTAGGATTACCAAACCCAATTCTTCGTAGTGTTGATGCTCAAAAGACCGCACAAAAATGTGGGATCATATTCGCCTTCTTATGGAAGGATCAGACTCAATCGAGGATTTGGAATCCAAAATTTACTTGGCTTATGAACACTTCATGATTGAACCCGAGAGACACTAGAGTCCTATCATCATCGATTTTCGACATCATCAATGATTTGGATAAACACAACATCATCATGCCAAGAATTGCAGTGAATACTAAGTTCCCGAGTAGTCTTGGTCCCGAATGGGAGAAGTATGTCATTTTTCTCCGCTGCTTAAGAATATGCATCATTCTACATATGGATTGTTGTACGATTACTTGAAGCCTCATGAAAAGGAAGTTGATCGAAAGGATTCTCCGTGCTCAAATTGCTAAACAACACATCCGAAAATCAACAACTTGCCTTGTATGCTCAATGTAATTATCCTCTCAACCAAAGAACTCAACCAATCGCTTCAACCACACCTTCAAAGAACAACCTCAACAAAATCAATTGGTTCCATACAACAACAACAATGCTCAAGCATATGTCGTTGAAGCGACCGAGGAAATCGATCCGCTCAAGCATTGCAACAAGGATTTGTTATGATTGCTAATGCTTTTGGCCGTTACACCAACAAATCCAACAATCGATTCGCTCCTCATCTAACACACGGACTCAAGTGTTGTGAACAATGGACGGTTGAAGTTCGTAATCGTGATTATGGTCGCCGATGGGCGGTGGTCAAGGGTTTAATGTGTGGGTAGGAATAACAACAGAGCTCAAGTGGTGGAACAGGAAATGCTCGTAATCGGTTAAATGGTCTTAGATGCTACAACCGCAATGAGAAGGACACTGGCTAATGCATGCCCAAAGCCGAGGACTAGGGGCGTGCTTATTTCAAAGAGGCTTTACTTTTGGCTCTTAAGGATGAAGTCGGTGGATCTCTCATGCATAAAGAACAGAGCTTTATGGCGTATATGCACTCGTGATGATGATATGGAGGACTTGGTGCCAATGCACCAAGTTATGTTGATGGCTAATATGCAAGAGTTACACATGAGTGAAACAGCCCATAGATGACATCGATGGCTTGTCTCGTGCACCGAACAAACCATCATCATATCTCGAACTAATATCTCCGCCAATATTCGATCCAAGACGGCTCGATTGTTCAAAATGAGTCATCTACATCTCATTCTCGACGATTTTCAAATAAACCCCGTAGTTACATTTGACGATCAAGATGACCTTATGGTTTCCTTGATAATCAAATTGACTCCGTGGTTATACTTGAGGATCTAAATAATGATCATGTTGTGACTCACGCTGAACACGCCGAACCTTTGCCTCATCCGCATCTTGTTCATACTTAAAGACCAACAATCCCAAATTGTCGAATGTGTTGCATTAAATCGACCTTAAAAAGTAAAATGCATCGCTAACCAAGGATTTTGAATGCTTACAAATGCAACTCAACTTTTTCAAAACTCAAGAAAATCAGGAAAAGGTTTTGAAGCCGCTTTGCAAAATCTCATCAAAACGAAAAATATTTAGAGAAACAGATGCGTGATCTAGCCGCTCAAGAATGCTTTGTTGTCCGAATTAGAACAATCAAACATGAACATAAAAAGCAAATTAACGCCTCACCTTGGAAAATCAAAAGCTAAGGTCGAGTTGTTAACTTGTCAAAAACAGCCCCCGATACAAAAAGCATTCAACGAATCGGTAGATGACCTTCTTGAAGAAATTATCGGCTTGCAAAACAAACTTAAAGAGTTTAAAACTGTTGTTTACAAACATGGTGAATCAAGAATAAACTATTGAAAAGTTTACCTTAAAACCCAATCCAAAAGGATATGGAAAAATCTAGTCGACATAAACCAAAGCTTTCACTAAAAACATTCAAACCAACTCCTCAAGTTTCCAAAGGTAATACAAAATTGATAATATATCATATGAGTGTTGTTGAATATCATCGTCAAGAGGAATTAGATGCGTAAGACGAGAGTCGATCAAAATTAAAAACGTTGTTTACAACAAACCTTTAATTATAAAACGCGGTCACTTTCACACACCAACGGATTCTTCTAACACACCAAGGGTTATCATCAAAACACCGAGTCTTCTAATGTTAATCCCAAAACAGATTATGCACAAACTTATGGTCCTTTACCTTCAATTAGTGAAGTAAACTCAAAACCCGAAAATCGAAATATTCTTAGATATTTTGACATTTTCATGGTCGACCTCAAAATTTTACAACATGAGATAGAATATCGCTCAAATCAAAATTGAACATTTTCAATCGCCCGCGCGAGAACAAAGAGACATTTTTAAAAATCTTTACCTAATGTTAAAACTTGAAAAGTTGTGCATTAGCCCGGGAACGGATTTTCATAAGGAACTTGAACTATGAAGGTCGTTGAGAAAATGTAAACATCTATTTCTAATACTAAACGAAAAGAAACTTTTGAGAAAAGATGTTGATCGACTCTTGGAAGACCTTATCTCAGGCCGATGTCCATAATGCCGTGTTGTTTCATTCTTTGCCATATGCATCCGATTATATCTCTCGCCGATATTGTTGAAAATGTTGTAATCATGAGAACACCGATAATGTGCTTCAGATCGAGTCTTTAAAAGTCGAAAATAAACGATTACTCAACGAAATTTACAATGCAAAACGTCGCCTTCATTGGTGTGAAAAGATATTCACAATCATCAACTTAGTTTTCAAAAGAAAATCGCCGCTTGAGTGCAAAATCTTCGATCCTAAAATTGAGCAAATGGATGATCAAAACGTGTCTTTGAAAAGTCAAATTTCTAAATATGAACAAGAACTTGTAAAAGTTAAACAGAATATGGTGTCATATTTGATTTACTCAATAAGACTCGTCATGAAGCATCAAACGAACTTGATCACTATCTTGCTCACACTAGAGAAGTCATGAATTTTGCCGGTAATATTCGCTCGAAAATCAAGATTTGATTCACACTATCTCTAAGTTAAGAGAAATGTTAGGAAAGTATGAACAACTTCCGCCACCGTGATTAAGAGAATAGCACCACCACACTTAGT
The DNA here is from genome assembly GCA_022545495.1 of Chrysanthemum lavandulifolium. NCBI lineage: Eukaryota > Viridiplantae > Streptophyta > Magnoliopsida > Asterales > Asteraceae > Chrysanthemum > Chrysanthemum lavandulifolium. The sequence goes on from CM040240.1 coordinate 180,068,635, forward strand.
AATCGTGAACCTAGAATCCCTACCGCCAAATCACAAGTTGCTAACGTGTTTTCTTCATCAAACAGAATAGTTTGCGTTTTTCCAAACGTCCGCACTTCACACCTAGAGCACTCAATCAAGAATAGGAAGTTGCACCTAAGAAAAGATCAATAAGGAATGCTAAAGTAGAAGAACACCCTAGGACTATGAATAAGACTCACGTTGCTTCCACTATAGATGTCAAGGCCCGCAAATGTAATAGAAATAGTGATGTAACGAATGCTAAACCGTTAAGTACTTTTGATATTCACCGATGCACCTTGTGTTATTTGTCGAAAAGTATGAATTCGATTGTCATGACAAATGTGTTGCTAAAGCTATAATCTCTCGCTTACGGAATCCTAAGAATCGAATACCTCTAGGCCCACTAATCATTCTAAGTCCGTGCTTGGTAGACCGCCTTCTTTAGATTCTAAGGCAAACATTGTTGCCCTCGTAGCTCCAGCCACCTCCTAAGAATGTAGTACCACCTAGTGCATTCACTAAGACTAAAGCAAAGAGTAGTTATAGATGGCGTAAATGGATATATAACACACTAGGATTTAAATGGATGCCTAAAATTATTAATGTGTATGTCTAATATATTCGCTCGAAACCTCTAACATTTCGGGTTCCACATCTACTTCTATTCCATCCGTGTCGCCTGTGTGTAATGCAGTGATATGATCATTCTCTCGATTGTTGATAGCGGATGTTCCCGACACATGACAGCAACCTTAAACTGTTATCAAACTTTATTGCAAAGTTCATTGGCACCGCTGTGTTCGGAATGATCACTGCAGCCTATCATGGGCTACGGAGATTATGTCAATGGGAACATCGAAATCGCAGGTTTACTATGTGGAAGGCCTCGGTCACAACTGCGCTCAGAGGTCAATTTTGTGATGGAGATTTGGAGGTTGCTTTCGTGGAGAAAACTTGTTTCATTCGTGATCTACAAGGAAATGACCTTATGTCCGCTCGCGTAATTCTAGTCTCTACACTATCTCTATGCAAGACATGGTTGCTTCCTCTCCCATCCGCTTACTTTCAAAGGCAACATCTACAAAACTCGCTATGGCACCGCTGCCTCTCACATCTAAACTTTCAAACCATCACCAACCTTGCTCGACACAAACTAGTCAAGGACTCCCACGATTCCGGTATTCAAAAGATCACCTTTGCTCACTTGTGAACAAGGGAAAAGCACTCGTGCTCATTTTCCTTCAAAGGTGGAACACGCCTCAAAGATGTGCTTCATCTTCTTCACATGGATTTGTGTGGCCGATGCGCGCTGCAAACGATCAATGGCAAACGCTACATCTTAGTAATTGTTGATGACTACTCACGATGGACTTGGGTCTACTTTCTTCAAGCAAAGACCAAGCTCCACAAATGATCATCACCTTTCACAAAAATATGTGTTCAGCCCGCAACACCGCCAGCTAATCGTAATGCATAAAGGAACCGAATTTGTTAACAAAACCCTTCGTGAATTCTATGAGAAAGTGGGAATTCAAAGATCAAACATCTATTGCACGACACCGAACAAAACGGAGTTGTTGAAAGACTAAACCGAACGTTAGTGGAAGTCGCAAGAACAATGTTAATCAATGCTAAACTTCCAGATTACTTATGGGCGTGTCGATTCATCGCATGCTATACTCAAAACCGCTCTATGATCACAAAACGCCACAACAAAACACCTTTCGAGCTTGTCCACAACTATAAACCGAATCTCAAACACTTTCATGTATTTGGATCCCTTTGCTATCCGAATAATGATCGTGATGATTTTGGAAAGCTCAAAGCCAAAGTCGATATTGGAGTCTTTATTGATACCGTGATAATTCTAAAGGTTTCAACTGAATCGTCGAACCAAGGAGGTAATGGAAACGATTCATGCTCATTTTGATGAACTCACGAAATGGCTTCGAGTATAACAACTTAGAACCCGTCACAACCGCTTAAACTTCCTCAACCCCATCATCACCGAACAAAGCCCCCACTAACTCACAACAAATGGAAAGGTTATTTGCTCCTCCGCTCGTGACGATATTGATGAACGTGCTCTGTGTGTATCCGCTGCTCACCGCACAACCCGATAATATTCCTATACCGATACACTGCTACAACAACCATCGTTGAAGATGCACCTACACCGCTTGACTCCAACACAACAGCTTGAACACACCGCCCAACAATGATGAACCAAACCGATGATATTCTCAATGAAGTACCCCACCGCAGATTTTGATCCAAATGCGTTCTTCAACCCGCTTGCTAATGAGATCGCCGCACTGATGTCGCGAATCTTCAACAAACCATTTGAATCCTCGTAATCGCACAATGTATACCAACATCAACCTCTACACACCGATGGACAAAAGACCATCCTCCGCTAACATTATTGGCAACCCGAATCAACCAACCGTTACGAGACAACGCCTTCACACGATGGTGAACATTGCATTTATGCACTCACCGCTCGCTAACTGAGCCTAAAACATTAAAGACGCAATGACAAAAGACAACCGGATTGAATCCATGCAGAAGAACTCAACCAATTCAAACGCCTTGAAGTATGGAATCGTTGAAAGACCAACAGGGTCTACGCCATTGGTCTCAAATGGATTTGGAAAACAAATTGATGTCAAGGAACGCCATCCAAACAAGTCACGCCTAGTTGCTAAGGGTTATCGCCGAAGAAGAGGAATAGACTTTGAAGAATCTTTTGCTCCGCTGCTCGCCTTGAGGTCGTTCGATATTTCTCGCTCATGCTCATATGAATATGACGGTTCATCGATGGATGTCAAAACGGCGTTTTCAATGGACAACTTAAAGAAACGGTTTATGTCACCAACCGATGGATTCGTTGATCCCGAGTTCCCGAACCATGTCTACAAACCGAACAAAGCTCTTTATGGTCTCAAACAAGCCCCTGCATGGTACGATAAGCTATCATCTTTCCTCATTGCTAATAATTTCACCAAAGGTTCGGTTGACCCAACTCTTTTATACAATATCACGGGCACATATCTTAATTGTTCAAATTTACGTGGATGACATCATTTTGGGTCTACACATAAAAGTTTTCAATCGCTTTTGCAAAACTAATGAAGAAAAATTTTGAAATGTCCATGATGGGTGAACTTACATTCTTTCTAGGATTGCAAGTTCATCAATCACCCCGTGGTATTTTCTTGAGTCACCCAAATATGCCCTTGAATTGTTAAACAAATTTGGAATGACAACTCGTGACACTTATGCCACACCAATGGCTCATACCAAGAAGCTAGATGTCGATTTACATGGGAAATTAGTTGACCCTACCAAATACCAAGTATTATTGGGTCTCTCATGTATCTAACAACTAGCAGACCGATATTGTCTTTGCCGCTTATCTATGCTCCCGCTATCATCGCGACCAATCGAAACCCACCTCTCGAGGCTAAAAGAATCCTCCGATACATCAAGGGAACCATTAATTTTGGGATCCGTATCCAAGGATTCTCGTTTTGAACTAATCGCCAGACGCCGACCACGCAGGATGCTTAGACTCAAGGAAAAGTACTTCAGAGCTCTACAATTTCTTGGTGATAAACCGTGTCTTGGCAATCAAAGAAGGTGATTGTACATCATCGTCATCAACCAAGCGTAATATGTAGCCATGTCCGCATGTTGTGCTCAAGTCATCCGGATGAGAACACAACTCAAAGACTATGGTTACGATTTGATGTAATCCCGATGTATCGCGACAATCGGAGTGCCATTGCGATCTCGCAACTCGCTCAAAGACTCAAATCAAAGCACATCGATCTTCGCTATCATTTCATCAAGGACCACGTGGAATGTGGTACCGCTGAATTATACTTTATGGGTACCGAATACCAATTGCGATCTTCTCACCAAAGCCTTGCCTCCCGCTAGGTTTAATGAGTTGGTCCACCGGATTGGTATGAGGTGTTTGACTCAAGAGGAATTGATGACCTCTTAAAACAAGCCTTAAAACCCGTCAAACACCAAAACATCTTTGTAAATAAATTTTTCAAAACAAAATACAAAAATATAAAATCTTATAAAACAACAAAAATATTCTTCTAATCTATTTTTCTTTCAACATGGCAAGTACATTTTTCCTTCAACACTATAATCTTTCAAAATTCAAGATTTTTCCGATCAAGTGTTGAGGGGAGAAAATTATCACTTAACTGCTTCAAAACATCTCGTGTACTTGCATGTTATCATATCTCGCTTGTTTCTTTTAACAATGGTGGTGAATTTTTCGGTTCAATGACACCCTGACTAAAATTAATAACCTTTCATTATTTTCTTAAGTCGAGGGGAGTGTCACAAGTTTCTTTCCTAAAAACTTTGTTTGGTAACCAAAATGGAAGTTAAATGGCTTTGTTTGAAAAAGGAAAAGTGGAGGGACTAAAACTGTCAAAATGTTAAAGTTACTTTTAATAAAACACCTCCCACCTACTTTTTACTTCACATTTAATACACACAACCTAAACACATCCTACGCCTAAGATTCATTCAAGAAACCGTTGTTTTGATCATCACTTTGTAAGTGTTTTAATGATCTTAACATGTTTTTAAGCTAAGGTTTTTAATTTCATGCAAATCCAACGGCTAAAAGTTTGTTACGCGTGATTATGTGTTCTACGATAAGCGTATGAACACACAATCATTGTGTGTGTGTTTTTGGTTATATGGATAGTGTCAAAACGTTTTTTATACATCAAGGATACCATTTTAACCATCAAAACCCACCCGTAAACACTTATCAATGATTTTTGAAAATTAGGGTTTATGAGTCGATTGGGGTTTTTCAAATGTGAAGTGTTTTGGTATAAAAGATTGTTGGGTTATGGTCATATGTTGTTGAATTGATGATTTCCATGGTTGTTAACCACCCGTAAACACTAATTGGTTAACAATTTGTATTTAGGGTTTAATGTTCATAACTTTGGGTAATTTTGATTCACAATGAATTAGATGTTATAACTTGGTATAAAGACTCTCTCAACACTCTAGAACTACCGTAATTTGTTTTGTGCAAATCCCATGGTTAAATTTCATACGCGTAAATCTTAACCCTTAGGGTTTTGACCCACGCTGTATGACTTTTACGCGTAATCTTCCTATGAATGTTCATGCCATGTTTTGTTGATAAAATGATGTTTTGTGTTAATATTGATGATTTGATGAACTTATTTCGTGCTTTGCTACGCTTAATATTCGTAATCAAGGTCATTTGCAACTCTACGCATAAGGATTACCCTACGCCGTAGTCAAGTTACGCGAAGAATAATCCCACGCATAACCATTACGCCGTAAGGTTCTACAATGGGACCACGCGATCCCGTGAAGGATATGCGTAAACAAGGACCTCACGCATAAGGTCTACTCACGAGTAAGCCTTACGCCGTAAGGTTCTTATACGCCACGCCGTAAGCTCCACGCATAAGGTCCCCTTTTCCCACGCTGTAACATTTCACGCTGTAGTTAGATCCCACGCGAAGCTTTCGCTCACGCGTATCTCATTATCGCTTACGCTAACTTTGCCAAAACTACGCTTAAGCCCGGATTGACCTTCATTATGAATTGTTACGTGTACAAACTTGTTAATAAACTAATCATATCATCACGAATCCAATAATGTCACTAATAAACTTAATCGCTTGATATGTTGTGAACAATAAGTGATAACATAAACTTTAAAACTTAAAGTTAACTAACTCACTAAACATTTCACGACGCCATTAGACTATTGGACAAACAAGTGACTTAGGACTCAGAATAATCATTGACACCGACATTCAATAACTAGACAATAAGACCTTCGTTGACTAACATTATGTCTTTCGATATGTTGGTTCTTTTGGCTAATGTTATTTCGCATCACGACATGGTCGAACAAATGAATGTGGATGCATCGAAGTTCTTACAATTGTCGATATCTTTCCAAAGGGTTATCCGAGAAAGCTTGGAAAGAACAACCTTAGGGTTGACTTTGACACCCTCACATGCTCGTAATCTTCTTGTCTCATTGCAAAGGATATTCTCGTGAATCATCCCTACCGTAACATGCTCTCACACTCGCCACGCCTGCAGGTCTACATTCAACAATTCGGGATTCTATGCAGAGGATCATCGTCAAAATGTCGTGAATGTGACTCTTAATCACAAACAAGTCACTATCACTCCCGATGACTTACGAGTTGTTCTCATCATTCCGCACATCGCCCAACCGACTTCTTTGCTACCCCCATCAAGAGATCGTCCCGCAATTCTTGATAGATATTGGTTATGATGAAGCTACAGGAATCATTACTAAGCACTCTCACGTGGAGTCAAGAATATTCCTCAACCATGGAGGACACTCTATATGATCATCACCAAATCGCCTCGGTCGCGATAAAGGCTATGAGCATCCCAAGCTCATGGAACCGCAAATTTTCCGTCGTTGATCAACAAGAAGGACATTATAATTGAAGCATCGCTATGGGAAGATATGATGTCGTTTCAAGAAGCTTGGCTCCAAAATTCCCTATGTCGATACACCAAACTGTTGATCCGAGAGCTCTTGGACTTCATCCCGATATCCCTGTGAGACTCAATGACCCGATAATCATGACATCTTGATCGAGCACATACTATCCGCCGTAATCAAAGAATCGCTCACGAAGAAACAGGTGTCGAGTTGCCCGATCACCTTCTTACAAAGGAAATCAAAAGTCGGAAACGCATAAAAGGTATCGGGTAGCCGTAAAAGAAGGAAAAGTTGGCCATCTTGATGAAAAGGCTTCGGGACACCTACCGGAGAACCGTAAGAGGAAGGCTGGAAGTGCAGCAAGCACGGAGAGTCAAGGAAGTTCCCAAGAGGAACCCTCCTTCAAAGAGGATTGTTCCATCTAAGGAAGCTACTCCCATCCCAATCCCCAAGCCCGAACCGCAAAGAAAGCTTTTGGACGAAAGCTCAAGGTACCGACACGATGAAGAGATTACCTACTCAAACCGCAAAGGATGACAATCCTTCAAGATCAAAACCTCCAAGTCCTCAAACCGATAAAGGAAAAGGGAAGACTCTGCACTTGTGCCCTATGATGAAAGCTCAAGATGAAGAAGAGCAACTGGATCAATCCTACAGAAGAAGGTTAAATTCGTTAGACACCTTCAAAAGTCAAGAATTTGCAAAAGACCAAATGGGTGGACCCGAGGATCAAGTGGTGTCGCCCACTCTTCACCGATCCCGATGCGTTAATCGACCCGATAAGGATCCGTGCCACCACTCTTGTGCAACAACAAAAGCTTGTGGAGGATACTATCGAATATGAGTTTGAGAAATCAAACCGAGAAGTCCGAGAAAGATAAAGATGACAAGATGATTATGACAAGTTGCTTCGAAAGTCCTACACGATCACGTAGGAAACTTCAACCGCCCAAGGACCCCGAGCCTCCTCATGTCTCCTCCTCATCGATTCTTCATCTCATTCCTCACCACCACCATCAAAGAGATCAACCAAATCAACATCCAAATCTGTGAAGAAACCACCTCGATCTTGGATTCTCATGACTCATGAAAGAATTGTGAAAGTCGCCCAACAAGTCGAAAGAAAGACATTCTCCAAAAGAAGTTGAATTGGTATGTCGATCACATACAAGATTTAAATGACGAGAATGACAAGATGAAAGAAGAAAGGAATTTGTTCAGAAGTTCATGAAAAGTCATCAAAGAGGAACTCGAACGAAATGATCAAGGTTACACTAACAAGTACCTTCGTGATATCGCTCCTAAAGTCACAAAGGAGATGTTTACCGCATAACTATATCCGAATCTTATGCGATAGCCAAGCAAACTATAAGATCAACACCTTTAACCGTCACAATCAATCCATCCGATCCCGTAGTTTTCTCGGATAATGAATTGGTGGCCAAGCTTGTCACACAAATGTCTCAACGATCCGGGACATTTACTCGATGAAGGAAAGTCGTTTCAAGCATTGCCGGACTACCAACTCAAGAAGCATGTAGATTCAAGTCGAAAAGTCTAAACGCCCTAGAGACGATGAAGACAAGGATCGTGATAAGCATGATAAAGCTAAACGTCAAAAGAAGTCCGTGAATCATCTTCTATGCCACCTCCTCTCCAACGGACTCCTACTCAACAAAAGTCCCTCCTCGCTCTTCTACAGATAAACCTCGTGACGATTCCGAGTTACCACCCCGACTCGTAAAACCGTGATCATTTTGAGTATACGGGTGGTGACGATGAAGAGGTCCTCGAGCCCCTACAACAACCCACCTCTCCCAAACAAGTGCAGAAACCGTAATCATCATCAAGGCCTTCTAAAAGAAGAAGAAGACGACTCACCAAGTCGATCATGGCTAGATGACGATAAAACCAAGAATTTGAATGGTTCTCCACACTTGTCAATCAAACTCCCTACCCCGAAGAAGGTCAAGATTTGGTAGACGGTTCTACATTGAGCATGCAAAACTTTTGCAAGAAAAGTTCCATGTGAAGAAAATGACGAAACCGAGTTGAAGCGAATCAAGAATGAAGCGTTTCAACTTCTAAAAGACAGCCCGAAAGTGCCCTCGAGGTCGAATATCACCTTGACAACATTGCTCGAGCTATGTCTAACAACATGGATTGGCTCAACCCGAAGCAAACATTGACTTCACAAAAGGGACAACCTCCATACTACACCGATTGACCAAACCTCTACCGACCATTGGCCAACCAGATGAACCACGGATTCCTTCCGATATTTCTTCAACAAAGACCGAATTTCTTCTCCATGGTGGCGATGGTTCAAGGAAATATGCTACATCCTTGACACTTCCATTCCCCGCAGCCTATCTACTCAAACCGCATTGCCATTGAGGAACGTGCCAATCACTTGTTCTCCAACACACAAGGAAGCATACGACCGAGATGCATTGTATGGGATTCATCATCGCCGTAACGCCGACGAATCTACTACGTGTCGCCAGTTCGTAAGTCACAACATGCGTGTTTAGTACTAAAGACATCGCTGCCATCCAACATGTTGGTCTTTCATCCAAATGGGACTACACCTTTCTCAAGAAGATTGTGGTCAAAAGACGTGATGAAAGGGATTATGCATTCGTGAAGTCGACTTTGAGAATTTGTCTCTCAACGATATTGAAGACATGTACCTTGCCAAAGTATGTGGTCGCATGAGACAATTTTCAACCGAAATACAACGTGAATTCATCAAGTCACCGCTCATCTTCATCGACGATAGTCATAAAAGAACGTGTTGAAGATCTCCACTTGCCGTTGAATCATATCGACACGTGTCAACTTCACTCCACCACGCCTGATCTTCCCGATATCAACCACTATCACAATTAACGCCATCAAGAAACCATTTGGTGTCGCTTATCGCAGTGAACTTCATCGCAATTGCTTGATGGCGTGTAATGAGCTTCACAAATTTGGAGATCATACTCAAGATGGTTAGGGACGGATTAGCTTATCGATTGAAGGATATACGTGAAAACATTGGGAACCCTAAGCGATGGAATTCTCGTGATCGGAGGAATGTGAGAAGGATCATCACCATGATTGATGAACGGTTGTTCGAAGGGATCGCCTGTAACGATTGGAAAGCTTTGTTGGTGGTCCACCCAGATCAACATCACCGCTATCAACGCCTGCTCGCACTCCGGAACATCACCGCACTTCCCGGTACCCTTGAATTGTTTCTTTCATATAAATTTGGATGTGTGATTATATATGTCAATGGCTTGTGCACACATAACAAGTTGTACAACCCGTAATTGTCAAGAAAGGACCCCGTGGTACGCTGCCACAATCCTTATAAAAGGAGCGAAAGCTTTTACTTTTGAGTAAAACCTATCAAACCTTTCATTTTTCAAGGTTTTGCTCAAAAGAACAAGTACTTCCCATATGATTTTCAAAACCTCAACCGCTTATATCACTTGTTGAGGGGAGTATTTGAATTAAAACTTTGTTCACAAATTGTTCATAGTGGTCACTCTTCCCGCAACACTCGAAATGGTCATATTTATTCTCAACATTTCAAAAATAACATTTTATATGCCATTTTTGAGGGGAGAAAATTGTGTGATAAGAAATATGTTGTGCAAAATGCAAATGAATCTGTACTTAGACTTAACCAACGAATTGACGGTACTAAACTGTTAGTAACTCGAAAAGACTTGTCCCGGACGGTAATAATTTCAAGCTAGTTCGCTAGTAATGTAAACGTGTCTCGCAAAGGACTTGTCCAAGTAGAAAGTACCATTCGAGACACTCTTGGTAGACATGAACTCGACGGTATGACAACCTTTCGAGGTTTGTCTACACCTTCAAGGTAGTTATTAGAGCTAGTTGTCACCTAAAAGTCGACAATGTAACTCTTTAACTATGCAACGAACCGTGTCTCATGGGGATTGTCTATCTCGAGTGGATCAATTCAAAATGTGCGCGCTTTTCCTCATCGTGCATTTAACCATTAAAACTATTAAGCACATGTGGAGGGGAGTATTTATGCAAAATCCTATCTCTCACAGTGGTTCAAACATGTTTTCATTTACAAACCCTTTGAGAGATATTTCACAAACCGTGGTTTTAATGGCAACATAGGTTAGTCATGGAGTTATAAGGTGACTAAGGTTAGGAATAACTGTTCTATGATCCGCCAGAGTCGGAGGGATCTACCCAAGGACATCACAAATAGTTAGTACTTAGAAGTCCTTAGGTATGATTATAAAAAGGAGAAAATGAGAATCGGAGAAAGAAGGAGTTGAAGAATCAAAAGAAATGCAAAGAAAAGGGTGAAAAGAAATAGCCTCCGATTATTCAACTTAGGGCGCATAATCGGTTCAATTCATATGCTACCGGTTGTCACTTAGTGACACCGTATTGAAGATTAAAAGTCGTCATGGACCCAAAGGACGCATGCACTAAACCTTCTTAGCCACTCAAGTTTCTCTCAATGTAAGCTTGTTTCATTCTCACAGGAACCCTACGTAAACTATTGGCTTTCTTAGAGATCGCCGGTATTGAAGAAGGAGACCTCTCCCTAGTCTCCGCCAGAAAACCAAAACGCACTATTGAGTCTAGAGCCACGAGATTCATCAAAAGATCTCTTAGGAACACTTGACATTTTATCACTTGACGATCACCAAATAAGATTATCGCTGGTTCATATCGAGTCCTTCATGATCTTAGCAACTGTCGAGAACATTTATGAGAGGTTCACATCCGTGATCCTCGTGATTGAATGGAAACTCCCGCTGTGGTCAACATCAAACACCGACAAAGTCAGTCACTTGTAACTCCCGTGGATTACGCGGAGTGTGTCTCAAACGGTCTACAATCGTGAGGTGATGCTACGTGTACCTCAATGACTATCTCGAATCAGATGTACTTCGCACATCGCGTTATCTCACTTGTGGGACTCCAGCTCAGAACGGCCTTTGTAAGAATTAGAGTTGTGTTTTCACACTATGTCGTTAACACTCTCAAGTTCAAACTTGTAAGTGCCGGAACCGCTTATTACTAACCGCTTGAAATGTTTTCTTCTTATGGAAGCTCCGAGCGGGATGATCGTGTCGATTCTTCTCATGCTCACGCCAACATCATCACTAATGGAAGTTCTATTCAAAAGCAACACAATCACGTAATGATTCTTCGTCAAACCAAAGAATCTACAAAGTTAAAGACTTAGAGAACTTCATCAAGATTGAATTCCAACGCCAAAGAGCGTGTGAGCATGTTGAAGAATGACGGAGACACCGAGCAACAAGGCACTGAGGCGCATCGATGCGCATAACAACATACTATCACTTTCACCACAAAGAACAATGATCAAAGAACAAAGTTAAAGATGACGCCAAAGCATAACCGCTCAAAGAAAACTATCTCTACACCGGGAGATTGTTCGAATCAAGGCAATTCTTCTCACAAGAAAGAAGAATGTCGAAGACGCCGAGCTACTATTACATCAACGCCTTCACTGCTCATCACCAACACTTGAGGGGAGATTGTTGGAATCACTCCTAAACCATAATCAAGTGTTAGTAATTAATATGTAATAGTTAGCTTTATTATGGCCTTTATGTTTGTTATTAGCCTTAAGCTTATGTAGAAGGCCCATGAGCTTAGGCCCAAGCCCATTAAGGAAAGGATGGAAACTAGGAGTGTTGCCCTAGCTTTCCTCCTATAAATACTTGTTTTGTAAACCCTCATTTGAGGGTTGGTTGTTCAAGTTTTTCTTTCATTCATATTCCTACGCCTAACCGTCTTACTTTATCGTGTGTGTGCTTGTTTACTTGTTCAATCGCCTTATCTCTTTCTATATTACTTGTGTTTGTAAAACTAGTGACCTAACCAAAAGGGTAACAATCAATAAACAAATAGATGGAATGTATGTGTTTAATTGTGAATGAATATTGAAAGAAATTGTATATGGATGTGCTAAGGTATGATACAGTTAAATGTTGTGTTGTAGTTGAAGTTTGGTGGTGTTTGGGATTGCTGTTTGGAATGTATGTCGTTTCATTTTGTTTGACGCGCAATGGAATAAGATGAGTCAAATTAACTTCTATCACTAATAAAGATATTAACATTAACCAATAGTATAAAACAATGTACTTGCTTACTTATGTGTATTATTTTGGTTTCATGATAAGACCAGGTTCTCGGTGGAATCAAAAGGACAGAAGCAGAGGGTGGTGAGGCTCAACATATGGAGAGTGAATCTATAGATTAAGGAGGTACAGTCTTGGGGGGGTCAAGATGCAAGACCTGTGGCTATAAGTTTGTTTACTACACCGGGCCTCATGCCATTGTTACGTTACATTCCTGGTACATTCACTAACCATGCTACTAATACCATGTGATTTTAATATGCAAATGACAATTGTAATTTTCTATATTTTAATAAAAATCTCTTTGTGTATTGGGAACATATACCGTTTAATATCTAATGAGTAGAAAGCATTTGGTTCACTAACCTTCCCGATACATTACTATGAAAGTAGGCTTACATCACGATTTTAGGAAATCATGAGTACTACTTTGAAAACAAATCACAACATTACGACAACTAACAAACACATGTTAAAATGTTTCGAGCAAAACGACCCACTAACGCGCGGGTTTACTATCTCGTTATCTAGACATTATGTGTGTTTAGTAGCACATAATGACCCTTGGAAAAATAAATGTCGTTGCTATATGTAAAATCAGATATTTATTTTTATATCACAGTAACTTGTGAGGTTGTGCCTTCATTTTGATATTTATGTTATGTTCATAATAATTTTTAACCATATTTAATTTTTAAACCCGTCTACACGTGGGTTAAACTTATAAAGAGGAATAATATGAGTCGCTATTGAACAAAATAGTTAAAAATAATAATTTTCCTTATATCCTTTTTTAATCTCATAAAGAGGAATTAAATAACATGATTCGTTCGTATATGTATAATTTCATGTATTCATTTAGATATCACAGTAACTCGTGCTTGCATTTTGATATTTTTAATTACATGCAAATACATTAATATAATATATACTGATAATAAAATTTATAAATAACAGATATATGTTGTATTTTTTATGAAATATAAAGTATATGGTGTATAAAGTTTAAAGGGTATTTATTAAGGGTGTGTTTGGCAAAAATAGCAATAGCAGTGAGCAATAGTAGTAAGCTATAGCAGTGGGCAATAGCTATATTTTTCTATAAAAATGTTTGGTAACATAGTTGTAATTTAATTATAATGTGTAAAACAACTTATAAATGCTCAAAACCCCTAAATGTTACTTCATGAAGCGTTGGGAAAAAAAGAATTTCGAAAAAATAGATAATTACGTGTTGTTTGCCAAATGAACATTAAAATCACAATGCTCAACGCTCCTTAATGATCCTAAAAGCTATGCGCCAAACACACCTTAAATTCGTGAAGTTATTTAAAAAACATGAAAACTAAAAAGTATACTTAATAGAACTTATTTAAAACTTAACAACTAAAGTTTTATTAGTTACTCCCTTATTTTCTTTTTAAGTTTTTTTACAAAATCGACAAGTGTGTTTTTAAACATATTTATTTTGTTGAATAGAATTTACCAAATTGAAACCAATTTTGACGTAAATTGGGCAATACAAAGTTCAATTTTGCGATGTAGACAGATAGGTGCACTATCACTGGCCCAATTGAGTTTTTCATCATTATTTTTTCAGTTTTTAGAAATCTCTTTATTATATAAAAGATGCATAAAAACGTTAAATGAAAAGATACAAATATATGTTAGCATATAAAAAATAAGAATTGACTTATCTATCAAAGAGTTAGTCTAACATAAAACTTTAAATCGAAGTTCATTAACTCGGCCCGATGTAACTCAATAATTTGCACCTCGGTAAATGTTTAGTTGTTTTACGCAGGGTCGTCCCGTAATATTTTGTGGTCTTGTGCCGTCACTACAAATTTAGCCTTTAAACACTAAATTTATATGTAAAAATTTCACTAATATTTCAAAATTTGTCACGAGTATATGTATACAATACCTAGTGTATTATATGAAGGCTTGAACACTGTGTCTCGAATTTTTGGAATCAAAAAGTAAAATATAGTATCTGATTAGTGTTTTAATTTTAAAATTTTAAGGTATCACCAAAAGAATGCTAATTATGTATTGAATATTGATACTTGCAAGCTATTTAAGATTTATGTCTCAAAGTATCATGTCAAATATAAGTCATAACATGAATATTAACATGATAAAATACATTGATCTATGAGATATCTTGTAGTTAGAAGAAGTAAAATGGAAGTTGGTAAACTATACTAATTGTTTATCACTGGCATGTTGCTCGCATAATAGAAAAACAAAAACCGAAATGGGCTTCTAACGTTACATTTAGTTATAGACAGCTGACAAGAATGAGGCCCTTTTGGTTGTTGGGCCCTGTGCAGTTGCCCACTATGCACAGGCCCAAATCCGGCCTTGGTTTTACGCGAAGTAAACGACATTAAGATTAAACCTAAAACCTTAAATTTGCCACATGTCAAGTTTGAACTTAAAACCGTCACTTGAGGATTTCAGTTAACTTATTTGATAACTTTATTATTCTACGAGTCTTACAAAAAATCTCAACAAACATATTCACTTTAACAATCAAAAAATGTCAACAAACATATTCACTTTAACAATTTATAATATACGTAATTAATACATATTTTAGTTAACAATATTGTTTCTACATTTGCATTTAATAAACCAACTAAATGCAAATTCTATGATAGGACAAGTATTTTATGGATTACATGAAAACTTATATATATATTACTTGGGAAGGATCCGGTAAGAAGAAAAACTAAAATAAGAAGAATACGAAGAATTTCTAACCACACATTTCAAATAAGGGAGAGATTTTCAAAGGGAGATGCATCTATTTCAATAGATGCATCTGAAATGTGTGGTTGTGGTTTCTTCTTATACTTCTCATTTTAATTTTTCTTCTTATTTGATCCTAACTCTATATTACAATATTACTTTTATTTATTAAAACCGAACAATTATTTTAAGATAAAAATAGCGATAACAATTTTTTTAGTAAAAGAAGAATTAACTTTGTACCAATATTATGACTCCTTACTTTTACCAAATTACTCCAAAACCATAATCTTAAGTTAGAACAAAATATTGCTAACCTTTTACCGTTTTAATGTTCAAAAGCCCTAAAATTATCCAAATCACAAAATAACAATACAATTATGCAAGGTTGTAAAAATCGCTAGATGCTAGTGAGGCGGTTGGGTAGGGCCTAGCGATTAATCGGTTAGGCGGGGATTAATCGGGGATTAATCATATTGGAATTTTTATTCACAAAATTGTAATTTTAGATATTATATTATATTATATGTATGAGATAAGCATAGTTCATTAAAGTTCAAATATTTCGAGTGTTCATAAAATAAACATAATACATAATTCTTCAAAGTTCAAAGTCAAACATAGATATTACTCAGTAGTTGACAATTTTTAAGGGATCTTTGACCGATTAATCAGTTTGTTGACTGATGTTTAAGCGATTTTGTCCGATTTTTAAACGATTTTTTTACCCATTTTAAGCGATTTTGTCTGATTAATCTGATTACACCTATTTTGTCCGATTAATCGGTTTGTTGACCGATTTTTAAGCGATCTTTGACCAAACCGATTAAATAGGCCGATTATGATCAATCATAGCGTTTAGTGAGCGATCAACGATTATGCGAGGATTAATCGGCCGCTTGGGCCGATTTTTACAACGGAGCAATTATGTGTCATGACACTTGAATAATTTAATCTCTTACTTCTCTTCACTAACTCATTATTTGTAACAAATCATTTTGTTACATATTAGTTTACGAAATTTCTTTATAAAATTTATTATGGTTTGTGGTTTTGATCGGTGCTAAACAGTCAAGTCTAAAAGACTAAAGACTGCTCAAACACTAATGCAATTAGGATCTGAGGAGTACAGTGTTTCCCCGGGTCGTTATGTCCCAGCGAGTTGTGCAATGGATTATCAAACGTTTAGTGATCGGGAAATTTGAATGATAAAGGGATTTGGGAAATGATTATTATAACTAAGGAAAAGCCAACAATTAAAGACGGCTTAAATGAAAATTAAAGAAAATTAAAAAGATAAAACCTATTAAATAAACGCTATCACTATATTTAAAGTGATGAACGTTTAAAACCTAAAACGTACGTTTAAATTAAAATAACGTAAACGTACAAAATAAAAAGTGAAATCTAAGATATAAAAGTCCTAAAAATGTGAAAAATACATTTTTACAAACCTAATGATAAAAGAAACTTTTTAGAAAAAGAAAATTATTTTTATAACTATTTATCTAATTATTATTAATTAAAAACTATTTTTAACTAATTAATAATAACCTAAAATGAAAGAAAATAGGAAATAAAGCTTGAAAAATAAAATTATGAAATGGAAAAATCTAAAATATCAAACTAGAATTTTCAAAACTATTTTTGTATTTTTGTGACTATTTTTCTATTTTTTATGAATTTTAAACTATTAAAAACTATTTAAATTACTAAAAATTACCAAATGAACTAAGAAAAATCTAGAAAATTACTTTTCTCACTTCTTATATTTATCTAAACTTAACAAAATTGAAAAATTATTTTTTGGAACCTTTTCTGAATTTTTTATATTAAAGGCTAATTAAAAATGATTAAAAACTAATTTAAAATAAGAAAAATAGCTAAACAACTTGGAAAAATCTGAAAATTTCAGGAAAAGTCTAAAATTATACTAGGAATATAAGAAAAATGGAAAATCAGGCACTTGTGTGGTGAAATATGAAACTGCTTTGGAAGTGCTTATGGAAATAAGCACTTGATAAGCCAAAAGCTCACCAAAAGCTCCCACACTGATACAGAAGCTATAATAAGCTAAATATACCCTAATGCACTTAAAATCCACAGGCTATAACTACTGATAAGTAATATTTCACAGATTTGATGTTTTTGATTTTAAGCTAAGAACAGTTTTGGTGTCACTTTGCAGACCAGAAATAAGCACCAAAATAAGCTACAAACCAAAATCCAACTATTAATACCTCAACTAGACCTAAGTGACTGCTTATAATCAAGAGACCAGCCTTTAACAGGTTTATACAAGCTCAGTGCAAGCTTGTTAAAAATCTGAGAAACCACTCAGTATTAGCTGAGTGGTGCAGGGCAGAAAGTGCTTGTTTTGAGCTTATTCCCAAGCTTATCCAGACAGCTTAAAGCAAAAACAGATGTGAGGCCTTAAAGACAACCAAGAGGACTACTTATAAACCAAAAATCAAACCTTGAAAAGCTATTATGACACGTGTGCAGATCTTGCACTTCTGCACAAAACAAGATTTTCACCATTTTGACTTTTGAAACAAGAACACGCTTGACTTTTTGAGTTTTAAACTTGATTTGAGGATGATAATGTTGAATTATGATAAAATGAGACTAAATCAACCTATGTTTAACAGTTCTAAACACGAACAAGAGTTTTGCAAATCCAAATCCACAGCTTATCAGTTGAGAGAGATTTACTGAAATTTTGACTTTTATGGTAACATGCACCAAACCAAGACTTGAATTGAGTTACTTATAGTCAAACAAGCATGGAACAACAGGACTAGATCAATGAACTACCTCATTAACAAATTTTAAACAAGAATACCAAACACCCCTTTAAAACTGCTTTGTAATAAACTAAGCTAAACCTCGCTTAACCGAAAGAAATGATCAAACTACTTGTCTAAGTCCTAAATACATTTAAAGAACCAGCTTTTGAACTAGTTAAAACTACAAATTGAGATTATGCAATAAAACCTATAACATAACTTACAAAAGTCCTCTGCCACAATGGCATGCACAAAAACCAGTGACCCACTAGCCTAAACTTCAACCCAAATGAATCAGAATCAACCCATTGCTATCACTGCATCACCCCAATTCCATCTGCATTTCCATTTTAGCCCAAATCACCTTTGTTTGACTTTCGTTGACCAGAATGCAAAGAGACTTGAAACTTAACTTTTAAACTTATGAAAAGCTATAAAAGCTTATCTAAGCTTATACAACCGATACACAAGCTTATCAAGCTTGGGTTTATGAAATGGAAGTAAAATTTTCAACAGCTAACAAATAAAGAAAAATGAAAGGAAACTTGAATTAATGTTTAAAACTTGCTCAAACCGATAATATAACTTGATATTGATACTTGAGAACAAAAGATTACAACATTTGAAATAAACTAAGACATAACTAAAACGACATAAGAGTAAATTTAAACTAAAAATTCTACTCTTTTCTTCTTCTCTTTGCTTTCCTTTTATATCCCGTAGTCTTCTTCTCTCTTCCGATGAAATCCCACCAATTTCTTGACCCTTGATCGCTTCCGAACTCATCTTGACCTTTGAAATGATTTTGGCGCCAAAATTATTGTCCGCCCATGGAGGTTGAGTGGGGGGAAAGTGCATTAAATGCGTTTTGATGTTAGTTGTGGAGTGGGAACACTTTGGAGTGATTGGAGGAGGGATGGTGGGATAGGCTAGTTGCTGTGAAGCGATTGACAATGGTGGACTTTGGCGGGTATGAGAGATTTGACTAGGTTTGACCAACAAGATAATAATGGGGAGTTCAAAACTCATTTTGACAGGGTCAAAGGTGAGTGGTCCAAATGATGTTAAAGGGTTTTAAATTGGAGGGACTTAAGGTGTAAAATCTGAAAACTCAAGGACCTAGGCTGCCAATCTTGCAAAGTTTCTTCCAAGGACTAATCTTGACAAGCTTCAAAAGTACAGGGACCAAATCATCATTTCACATTTTCCAGGATCATTTCGCCAAATTTGAAACTTAAAGGACCAATTTGTAATTTTCTCAAAACTTTTATATTTTTCACCAAAGGACTAAATTTGACAACTTTTGATTTTAAAAGGACCTTTGGTGACTTTTCTTTGAAATTATGTGCTTTCGGGGACTATTTTTGACAATTTTAGAAACTTGGGGACTAAAGCGCAATTTTGCAAATTTGATATGTTTTTCATCCGATTTTGATATTTTTGCATATAAAACACATAAAACACCGATTTGTGATAATTTGATCATTTTGATGTGTTTCGGCGTTTCGGATGAATTTGCGGTTTAGATTATGAAACGATGAAGATTAGACACTCATCGAGTTTCTATTTAAAAATAAGAAATGCAAAATTTCTGTTTTGTAGAGAATTTGATGAAAAATATTTGATTTGAACGTAATCTCTATTATCCTTATTGTGTGTACAATATATTTTGTGAAAAATAAGGATAGTTCCTTTCAACTAAACGCACCCAATATGTTTGTAACATTTCTCTTTTAGAATCTACCTCAATATTTTTAAAAATAATTGTCATGCCTAATAATCATGACTATTTGTGTACCAATTAATTTGATTTGTTAATTTAAATTTAATTAATGAGAATTTGAAGCGGGGGGAAAATGCAAAATACGCTTATCAAATAATTAATCATGCGTGTTAAGTCTAAGAGCACTAGGTATGGTAAGCCGAGCTCGACGTTAAGCCTAGCTGGCATCGACGTTGCCGGCGTTACCATATTGACATACACACAGAACCAACAGTGTTGGGTTGGGCGGTTGAAACATTTTTTTTTTTGGATTTAAAGTTTAATAAGTTTAGATTCATTTTTTATTTTTAGTTTTAAGTTTGTAACTTTTTTTTCAATGTAACAAACGTAACATTTTCTTTATCTAATGAATGCAGAATTAGTTTGTGTGAAAAAATTGGAAAAAATAAAACAAAAATAGTGGGTTTTAATAATGTTGTTAGTGAAAGGATGTTTTCGAATGTTAGTTTTAAATTTGAAAATATTAAAACGACGATGTGACATCATTTTTGATGTTAAGCGTGTTATCACGCCTAACGCCTAAATATCATTACTTAAGGCTAGTCTGGTCCGTGACAGGACGACCCGGTCGTCCATCCACGTGCGCCTTTCTCTCTCCAAATGACCGACACGACCCGGATGCCCAAAAATAACGATTTTTTTTTTTTTTTTTTTTTTAACATTAAATTTAAATTTCATTCAAATTAAAAAAAAACATTACATTACTAAAAAAAAAAAAAAAAAATACACTACTAATTTAAAAAAAAAATTACAATACGAAATTAAAATAAACATTACGTAACTTATTCAAATAACGTTAAAACATTAAACTCTTCATCGCCTTCGCCATCGCCACTATCGACTTGATTCATCGCTTCGACATTTATGGCGACGATTTCTCCAAACGTGTTCGACCAAATCGATTTTAAGTTTTGATGAGTTGATGAGTCCATTAACCATCGAAGAACCGCCAACCATTCTTCACGCGTTCTTGAGATCACGATCTTGGTTGAGAAAGTGGGATTTGGATGATTTAACATCGGTGAAAATTCACCGATATCAGCAATTTCGCTACGCCAACCGATGTAAACCGAGTCAGATTCGTCTAAACCGATCTTAACATCGGTTGAGGACACATAATTTTGACGCCCAACCGATCAAAACCTATCGAATGCGTCCGGCCATAAGTATTTTTGGATATATCTCGTTTGTTGTACCAAAATAAAAGGATACCACAACACAAATACCACATGTACTCCCTTTCCATGCCTAAACCCCCTTTCACACACCTAAAAATAGTCAAACATTAAATTTAATAAAACCAATAATTAATTACACACACATACATATCCTTCATGTTCAATCCACCATTTTTCAAAACTGAATTCACACACATTTATTCAAATCCATGATGGGTGTTTGTTAATTCCACTGGAATTAACTCACAATTCAACTGAAGGCCTTTCTTTAGATCTTTGGATCGTTTTTCAGGTAGTTGTTCTTGATGTAAAAAATTGAGTCTTTATTTCAAGAATATGTTTTTTTTATGTGAAGTTTTGATTTTTATGGTTAGTATGTGTAATGGGTGTTTTTTTATTATGTTTTTTAGTAATTCCTATATATAAATAAATTTGAGGTTAATAGGCTTGTGTCATGGAATTATTACAATTTGGGTGGTTTAAGGTTAGGAGGATAATTTGCATTTCAGAAAATAGTAAAAAAATAAAAAATGTTAGTGTGGCGAAGTAGATAAGCTAGGGTTTTGTGAATTTGCAAAATGCAATGTTTACTTGTAATTGATTGTGGATGTAGTTAAGTATGTGTATAAATGTCTGTGATTTGGGGGTGTTCGGATATATGTTTTCTAAGTCATTTAAGAAGATGGGTACGATAAGGGCTAAAGGGTTATGATTAACAAATGTGAGTGACTTATTATTATTTTCGTAAAAGAAACCTTTTAAACGAATTTGCCTTTTGGGTAAAGTGGACGGTGGCCCGGCAAAGTTTGTGCATAATTATGTTTTTAATAGAATACCGTGTTATTAATCACTACCGTAAAGGCTCGATTTTTGCTTAAAGTAATAACAGTGGTAGTTGATTATAGCCCTTTCCTATGGGTTGACATTTTTGTTAGATTTAGAGATAGTTGGGTAAGGTTGCAATTATCTTAGTAATCAATTACCTTATAGCATCTGGTTAGTTTGACCCTAGATAATCAGAAAATTGTTAACGGCCTACCGAGATGCTAAAAACTGATTATTGCGACTTTAAATCACAATAATCAGTTTGACGCATTTCCAAACATCCCATTTGATGTGAAACGGTTGTCTCGGCAATATTCAGCTAGTGAATTTTCTTGAAAATTGGAGTTTTACTGCGGAAAAGCATTTTTTTTTGGTATGCTAAGCCTAATTGAAGTTTTAATTTTTATCTTTTTTTAAACTGCTTTTCCATGACAGGTTTAAAGTTGATAAGGTTGAGCTGACAACAACCATGGGTGTTTCTGGAAAATGGATTAGAGCACTCGTTGGTTTAAAGAAACAAGATAAATCACAACGTTCAGGAGAAGATGGACGTGTTAGTATTTATCAAATTTCTTCGTATCCTAGTTATTTCATATGCGTATTTCTTTACCCAACTGTACAGTTACTCTATCTAATGTTACTTTGAATGTTGTAAAATGTTGTTTTTGTTATATTACTCTAAGGCCATATAAATGATGCAGATGTTATGGATTTTTGTGTGTGTATGTGTGTGTGCGCGTGCGTGCATATAGTAGTTTAGTTATCTGGACGTTTTAAGAGTCAAATGGTCCACATAAGCCCACTTATATTATGCAAAAAGCTAAAGAAAGTAAGGAAGTTGTCTTTGCATTAATGATACAAGTATGCATTTGAAGTAAATGTCGAACGTTCATAAAATTAGTGTGTTATCTTGGCATATAGATATGTCATAACTTGCATTTGCATAATCTATTACAGAGAGTAAGTAATGGAAAGTCTCGTCACCGGAGAAGAAGTTCTGTAGAGATAAATGATGACAATTTTCTAAATAAGCTCAATATTGAAGATGGCAGTAGCAGTGCAATTCAAGATGTTACCGACTCTTCTTCAACTGCACTTCGAGTTCGGGATTCATCTCAGATGGAACAACATATGAGAGAAGAACGGGCAGCCACATGCATTCAAACTGCTTTTCGAGGATTTTTGGTACTATTTTCCTCTATTTTACATACTACTTTTAATACTTGTAGATGCAGCTGAAATACTGGTTCTATATTTTGCCACAAGTTGGCTTGACATCTGAAGGTCACCAAAGATGAGTGTAGCAGAATTGCATAGTTTTGACAAACAAATAATTAAATTAATAAAAAAAATGTACAACTGCATCTAATAATGACAAAGGCCTCTCGGGGTTGTGCATTGTGCTCAAAAGCTCATTTTGAAGCTTAAACTGTAATACACTGTTATGTACTGATGTACATGTGGTAGTTTCAAGTCGTTCACTTATGAATGAGTTGGCTTCGTTGTGTTATATCTCTAACAGTTTAAATGGGTCAAGTTAAATATTTTAGTTACATGAGGAACGGGGTGCAATGGGTCGAATGCGTCAATCAAGCTGAAACATTCCCAAAGTCTATTAAAAGATTTGGTCTGTTATTGTAGTATATCGTGAACCTTAGGTAATACATTGGTTATCAATTAAGTATTTTTAAAAATGGGAAACAAAATGTTTACTAAAGAAAGTGAACAGTTGCAATCCAGACTCGATTTGACCCGTTACCCAACCCAGCCGACTCATATATTTTACTACTTCACTGTTAAGCTTGTCAAAGCCTTATAAAAGTGTTTGTTTGTAAGTTATTTATTTTTTAATTTTTATTTTATTTTATTTATTTATTTATTTATTTTCATGTATAAAATTAGTGTTAAATGGTATTGGTTTATTTTTGTAGTTGTGCTTCCATCTTCTACCAATTTATTTCTGATAGTTCATTGATGCATTATATGACCTTGAACTAATTTTGTTATAATTTTTAGGCTAGACGAGCACTAAGAGCTCTGAAAGGATTGGTCAGACTACAGGCTCTTGTCAGAGGCCATGCTGTGAGAAAGCAAGCTGCAATTACTCTTCGATGTATGCAAGCATTAGTGAGAGTTCAGGCACGTGTTCGAGCTCGACGTGTTCGTATTGCTTTGGAAGGTCAGTCAGAACAACAAAAACTTCAACAGCAACTTCAGCATGAGGCTCATGTTCGAGAAGTAGAGGTGAGTACACAGATCAAACTTCTGTCTTAAGATAGTTTAAGTGATAGCATGCAAAATGCTGCTATTACATTATCATCTTAAGCTCGCAAATTCTATATTTGATTATCTATATTAATCTCTTGTAATTTTCTATTATGAATTTTTTTTTTTCTTATTACATGATATTTAATGAAATACGATGTATTACATATACTTGCTATTATCCTTTGTTGATTTAAGTTGCCTCCTCTAATTGATTTCACCTTACAGCAAGGATGGTGTGATAGTGTTGGATCTGTTGAACAAATTCAAGCAAAGTTGATAAAGAGACAGGAGGCGGCTGCTAAACGTGAAAGAGCCATGGCATATGCTCTTGCTCACCAGGTATTAGGATATGTCATGTTTTTTCATGAAATTCTAAAGACGAATACCAGATTGATTACATAGTAGGTACTTACAGCTGTGAACAATAGCCACACCTAGATATGGTATACCTAGTGAAATATGATGTATGTTTGCATTTCAATCAATAATACTGAAAAGACTGGAGAGATGGAGTATTAGTTTGTAGATGAAACAAAGGTGGAAATGGAGTGGAAATGTCTAATATCTGTATTTTGGTAACGGCAAACTTATATTATTGGCAGAATGGCGGCTAGATGTGGCAATATCGATCCATTTACTAATGAAAAACTTAATTAAAAGAGGATTGTGTCAAATAGGTTGAAAGTCACCTCAAGTTTAGTTTTAACGTATTCCTTTTCAATCATTTTATCTGAAGCCTAAAAGTATACTATAATAGTATCGTTTGTGTAATCATATTTATTGCATTAGATAAGTTGGACAACCATTTTTGTGTCAACCCACCCATGCCCCACCATCTTGTCACCTCTATTTGCAGCTATGACTATTAGATTAACTTCTACATAAATGACATCTGCATGTTTGATGCAGTGGCAGGCAGGATCTAGACAACAGGCAGCACCCTCTGGATTTGAACCAGATAAAAGTAACTGGGGTTGGAACTGGTTAGAAAGATGGATGGCTGTTCGTCCATGGGAAAACCGCTTTCTCGATATTAATACAAGAGATGAAGTGAAAATTCAGGAGAATGGATCTGCTAAAGAAGAGCAAGAGAATGGCAATAAAAACCAGTTAAAATCTGGTGTCAAGAATGCTGTTGCTTCAAATCTTCATTCAGAAGTGTCGAATGAGAAAGTGGGTCCATCTCAATCTCAATCTCAATCTCAGTCTGATGGGTTCGATTCTCCCCCTGTCAAGACCACTAGTATGCAAGAAGCTCCTGCATCATTGTCTGTCAAGCCAAAGTCAAAGCCAGTCAAGGATTCAGTCCAGTCAAGATCCCATAGTACTCCAAGAGAACGGTCTTCAACCTTGGGTAATCAGGGAAAGAAACGCCTATCTTTGCCTAGTAACGGTTAGTCTACTTCCCTCTCCTTTACTACGCTCCTGTTTCAATATGAATGGCCTCGTTAACTTCAGAATATGTAGAAAAGTGTTACTGGTGTATTCTAAAACTATGACCTAAATCATATCCATTCTCTTTATGATTAGTGTTAGTTTAACGAAGAATTTTGAGCAACTTTTCTTCTATATTTAACTATTTCAATTCCAAGTTTACTAGCTGGTCTTAGGAATTTATTTTGAACAATACGAATAAGTCAGATCTGATATTGAAGTCAGAAGTGGACAGATTTTGTGTCTGTCCTATTAGATACATGACATTTCTATTTTGCTCGCTTGAATTTAAGGCGTTTGGGTTGAGAAAAGATATTTGTTAAGATATTTGACTGCAATCAACCGTTAAACCATATATATAATAGATTATAGACCCTTTATAAGATGATAACCCTTGTATTATTGTGCATGAATTTGCTGCATTTCTCTTTATGTGAAGGATCCGAAGGATTTGAATAGATGAATACTGACAGATTCTAAAAAATGCATACTCTGTTCAATTGTTATAGATATAATAGATTATAGACCCTTTTTAAGATGATAACCCCTTCTTACTGTGCATGAATTTAAATTTACAATACATATCACGTTTACTTGCAATATTTGTTTAGGGAAATGATTGGGAAACTTAAATATGTGACTAGTTTCATGCCTAAACCGTGTGGCAGTATCTTGTTGGTTTGTGAAAAAGTGGGACCCTTGGCTGCAGCCAACAAGATGATGCCATTTAGGCACATCTTTAGGCCTCTCAATTACTTCTCGTTTTGTTAAATAGTGTGTTTTGTGCAATCAAACCGTTAATATTTATATCACCAGATAGGTTTCCTTAGAGAAGTGGGTAATAGGCAGTGCCAAGTGTATATTTGTGTTTTCTGTTAATAACTAAAGAGAACGAGACAGAATTGGTGAGTATTTAGTCGACTTGAAACACTAGTGGGCTAAATTATCATAATTTGATTACAGATAGTTAGTCTTATAAATAATCAAAATTTTATATTACAGTATTATAATACAAATATATATCTCTAAATAAGTTAATTTAGGAGGTTTTATGCATTAAAGATGCATCTTTACCAAATTTCATTCGCTTTTGAGCTATGTGTTTTTGTTGTCTGAACCCTTTCCTTTAGAGATGAAACATGAACCAACTTGCTCATAAGTTAATATGTCAAAATAACTAAGCTGACCCCAAGCAATTTCTTACCACTTTTTTGGTCTATTTGGGCAGGCAAAACAGGGAAAGGTGTTGGGAGCTCAAACAGCAAGGTCTCCAACCCGACAAAAGCCTTTTAAAAAAATCCTCATTCAAGACGAATGGTAAAGACCATACAGAAAGCTGCTTCACAAGTGGTGCAACACTAGATGCTTGTATATACATGAAGCATTAGTGCATCAAGTTGGAACCAAGTGACCTGTTCCAGTCTGTTATGGTTTTTGCACCATTACAGGCTGGAAAAATTGAGCATGTTGTTATAGATGAGTTATTCTTGTTTTCTAGCAATGTTGTGATTGGTGGGTGTTTGTGTCATTATTTTGTAACTAGCAATGTGTATGTTTTTATTCTCGGAGATTTGTTTGGGTACTGATGAGGACAAAATCGAGCGTGGAAATGTTCGCTCTGTGTATGTTGAGTTATTGATAAATTTCAGTTGTAGTGTTGTATTTTTCTTATTTAATCATGTAATGTGTCATTTCTAGTTGTATCTTTATTTTCATTGTTGTTGCTTTAATCTCAAATTAGTTAGTGTAGGTAAAACAAAACCAAGATCTGAGTTATATAGTACAGCTTAGAAGCACGTTTAAGCAGGTGAATTAGGGGATATGTAGTTCGATAGCAATTGCAGTCACTTGTATTGAAATGATCAAGTGCATGCTATACTTTCAATAGGTAGGTTAGCTCTACATGGTGTGTGTAATTTTGTATGCTGATTGCTCTTGCATTTGTTGCAGTTATGCAAGTCATACACGACAACACATGAACAACGTCAATTTAGCAATAGTATGAGTTCATTATAATTGACATGTACCATGAAGAATGGATTCAAACATGTGATGACAGTATGACCTCTAACACCTGATATTTTAGGCATCAAGAAAACATTCAAAAAATGATAAGTGTTTCACAACTAATCACAAGTACAATAAGTGCAAACGAAATGAAGCAGCAATATTCAAAAATCGACCGCTGACCAACTTTTGAAATATTTAATCTGTGTTACCTACTTACCGACTAATTCATATGATTAACTTTGCGTTTAAAAAAATGGTTCAAGTCACATGATAAATAGTTTCGATAGGTGTGTTTGTTTCATTAAGATGTTTTAGGTCTGAATCTCACTACCACATCTTACCAATAACATAGTTAATAAAACATAAAATATATTATATTAACACAAGTCTTCTCTTATCGAGTAAGAGGCGGTAAGACAAGTCCCCACCTCTTCATCGAGTAAGATGTTATATGTCTAAGCGTATTCACTCAAAAGAAAAAAAATAAACAAGCAAAGCGTCCGCCTCCTCTTCTTGGTAAGAGTAAGAGGTTAGTAAGAATTTTTTTGAAAAACAAACACACCCTTACTGTTATAAATAAGTATGTACTTTACATATGCGACAACAAGAATGACTTACAACTCGAAAGGATATGCCAATCATATGAAATTCTACATGCAATATTATCAAAAAGCTGTGAATATCTCATTGGTATCAACAGAAAATCGAAACAAAGCATGCTATCGTCTGCACGTTGACTTATTGGTATTTCTTGAATGAAAATAGAAAACAATTACTTATCATTGTAATTCCTGGATACTAAAGCTTTAAAAGCTACTGAGGGCATTCACACTGCATAACATGCCAATGAGTCAACTCTATTTGACAACATCAAACCTTACATTATTCATAAATCCTAGCTCCAAACTATGTCATAAGCTTCTATGCAAATTGACAACACTTGAAAAACACGATAAAAGGATCTACAATCACTAAACTGTAGTGACGACTTCAGCATAAATAGCTCATAAGTAAAATTGCAGAAAAGAAAGAAATTGAAAAGACCTTACAGATCAATTATAGACTAACAAACATATATATTCGACGACAGAGCAGCTAGCAAATATCAAGGTTTTGATAGCATATCAAGTATCTAATGACCAAAGACCTGAAACCTTAAAATGCTCTCCTTGGACATACAACTAAACACACAATTACATTTTATGTATCCCTCGTAGAATCTATGCAGCAACACGATAACCATTAGCTGATCTCTTTGTCACAATTACCCATCAGCTCAAGCAAAGTGGCGTCTAGTGTTTTGGCTGCGATTTGACTTTCTAGCAGTGATAAAGTTGAAGCCATAAGTAAGCAACCTCTTTCATCCATCTCTAGTAAAAGCATATTTATATCATCATATAGTTGGTTCCTTAAATATCCATGGAGAAGAACATTGTAAGAAGCTTCATCTGGCGAGCAGCCACTCTCTTTCATTTTCAGAAACAACTGCTTTGCATCCCTAGGTAGACCTTCCTCGCAAAAAACCCTAATCATCACATTGTACGTATAAACAACAGGTTGCAAACCTTTCACAGTTAGATCATCAAAGAGATTCTTTGCAATGTCAAGTTTCCTACATTTGCGTGCACCATCGATGAGGATGGTATATACAACAATATTTAAATTAGCTGTCTTGTTTTTACTCATCCAAAGGAACAAAGAGAGTGCCTCTTCCAGTTGATTGTTATCACAAACACCCTCTAGCATTATTGCATAAGCTCGTTCATTTGGAGCATGACCTTTGTGCTTGCATCTCAGCAAAGAATTTATTGTCGGAAATATAAGTTCATAAAACCTCTGCACAAATTTAATTACTTATGTAATATGTAGTATTTAGATTAGCAGGCACTTTGTAATATTCTATTAAGTCCTGCAGGAATTCTATCATGGGTCAAAAGCCCAAAACAGACCCATATAGTTAGTTATGACAGTTAAGTCAGTTATTTGACAGTTTGTATGAAGGGTCATGTCTGTTGGCTAAATTGAACCAACACAACCCTTTATTTCATGCCTGTTCATTACCTATATATAGTTAGAATGTATGACAATTCGAATTCAATCATTTTATAAAAGTACTTTGTATATTTATGTGCCTCATTCATACATTCTACATATCTCTTTTGTAAAACCTATACAAACATCAATTACAGTCATTAGATATGGCTAACCCAAACACCCTGTTAGATGACAGTTGGTCTAAATGGACAAACCTGAAACCAAGAAGGATGTTGCATTCTAACATGTGGCATAGAGCGAAAGTCCTGGGAGAACTCTAAAGAAGAGATTGCAACATGGCTTCATTCAAAGACAGTTGAAGAAAGAAAAGGAAGCACAACTTGGAAGATGCATAAAGCAAATTACCAATGATTGTAAGGAGATGTTGAAAAGAAAGATGGAAGAGATAGAACTCTACAACTCTACCATCAATCAACCAAAGTCACATCATCGTTTAGGAGACATAAATGTTTCAACTGCAAGCAAAGGGGACATATTGCGAAAACATGTCCTGTGATGAAACAGAAAGAAGAAAATGAGAGGATTGGCAATAGAATTGAAACCGAAAAGAAAAACATGGAAGGCCTCATGGCATCAAAAACCACTGTAAGTATAAAGTACCCTGAAAGCATTCATTTTGAGACAAAATGTATGCTTAAAGGGACTGACCAAGGTCATTGGGACAATATATGGTATGTTAGCAACAACACAAATATGCATCCATGTCCTAAATTGAGTATGTTCTGTAACATAAGAGAAAAGTTTATTGTTAACAAACTAGATGATCAAAAGAAGTTTTTATTCACCTATGGCTTGGGAGAAGTAGTGATTAACAATGGTGATAAGGGTTATCTAATACCAGGAGTGGGTTATGCCCCTGAAGTTACTTTAAACATACTCTCATTGGAACTTCTAGAAAAACAAGGTTTTATGTATGAGAACAATACTTGCAGTTTGGTCTACATGTTTAAGGATCCAAAAGGTAAAAGTTTTAATGAAGATAGGTTAAGAGTCATGCACAATAA
Source organism: Chrysanthemum lavandulifolium (assembly GCA_022545495.1). NCBI lineage: Eukaryota > Viridiplantae > Streptophyta > Magnoliopsida > Asterales > Asteraceae > Chrysanthemum > Chrysanthemum lavandulifolium. The sequence goes on from CM040240.1 coordinate 180,099,416, forward strand.
GTATCTAGAAGGATACTTTGAGGCTTTAGATGGTAGTGCAGAACAGAACGAAACCCCTGGCTTAATATCTATGCAGGATGATGTAATTGAAATAAAAGGAACCCTATACTCAACAAAGGTGACTACCTTCAATGAGTATTTTGCATTCCTAAACCTAGTTAAGCAAGATGAAGTTGTTAGTTGAGAATGGGACACTTTTAGAGGAAGGTTTGATAAAGTACTAAAATGGTTCTATAGGAATTACTTGCGAAAACCAATCCCTGGTCCAATCCTCCCATAATAAATGGTGTACAAATTCATTTATTTGATTTGTACAAACTGATTGAAGGCATTGGTGGGTACTTAAGTGTTTACTTTGAACAAGGATTTGGTACAATAGGAGAGATTCTAGGTTTGTCAAGGCAAGATGGAGAAGGAGTAAAGAGGTGCTACATCAACTATTTGGATGTATTTACATCCTATTACAAGACAGCAAGGGTGCCTAATCAAGATCGGAGACTAAATCTTGATATATCTGCAAAGACAGTGGAAGAAGACAAGGGGCATACTTGCCCCACAACTCATCAATGGGATTTTGGTGAAAGCAGTGCACCCAACAAGGAAGCAGTAAGCAAGAAAGGAAAAGAGAAGATGGAGCACTTTGAAATTGAACTTGAAGACACAAGATATGAACCTGACAGATTTTCACCCATGCATCCAAGCATCAAAGGAACTCATACATGGAACAAAGATAACCAAGGAATGATCAAAGCACCGATCAAAGCAGAATGTGAAGTCAAAGAAGAAACCGATAGCAACTCAAGTGAAGGTTTCACCATCATCGTTTAAAGAACATCAAGAAGATTGAAGCTGCTTGAGGCTTATGAACTTAGAGGGGAATGTTGGATATATAAGTTCATAAAACCTCTGCACAGATTTAATTACTTATGTAATCTGTAGTATTTAGATTAGCAGGCACTTTGTAATATTCTATTAAGTCCTGCATCAAAACAGACCCATATAGCTAGTTATGACAGTTAAGTCAGTTATTTGACAGTTTGTATGAAGGGTCATGTCTGTTGGCTAAATTGAACCAACATAACCCTTTATTTCATGCCTGTTCATTACCTATATATAGTTAGAATGTATGACAATTCGAATTCAATCATTTTATAAAAGTACTTTGTATATTTATGTGCCTCATTCATACATTCTACATATCTCTTTTGTAAAACCTATACAAACATCAATTACAGTCATTAGATATGGCTAACCCAAACACCCTGTTAGATGACAGTTGGTCTAAATGGGCAAACCTGAAACCAAGAAGGATGTTGCATTCTAACATTTATGTGCATCTTCACAATGTTTAGCCCGAAACAATACTTGTAATTAACATTGTATTGTTAGTGAAGATGTCAGGTTCTAGACCTTGTTTAGTTATTTCTTGGAACATATACATTGCCTCTTCTATCTTCAATTCCTTGCAATACCAGTTTAATAGAGTGCTATAAGTAACAACATTATTAGGTATGAGGCCTCTAGACACCATTAAATCGAAAAGCGACCTTGCTTTGCTCATTTCACCTTGCAAACAGTAACCATTTAGAAGTGAATTGTATGTCACTTCGTTAGGAACAATACATCTATCAAGCATGATGTTGATGGCATCCCCAGCTTCTTCTATTTTACCAACTTTGCAAAATCCATAGACTAAGATACTAAAGTTTTGCACATTTAGAGACATATTTTCATCCTCTAACATTTCTTTTAGCAACTTACAAGCTTCCACCCTACGACCTACATTACATAGACGATTTTTTTCCCACACTATGCTTGCTTTTGTAAAGTGGGTAAAACATGTGCTTGTTTTAGATTGTATTCCCAACCTATGCTTGTTTAAAGACAAGAAAATAAAATAAAATTTGTATAATATACTCTCTCTTCACATTTTTTTTTCTCTTCCTTCATAATTATATTTTGAGTTAATTACTTAAATCGTCAATGTGATTTTTCGGGTACAATAAAAATGGTCCATAAACCTTTTTTCTCGGATCCTCTCCCGTGATTTTGACCCGTAACGGGTTTAATCCTTTGACCATTATTTCTGTTAGTTTGACCGTTAATTAGTTATTTAGGAAGTTGAAATGACATAAATACCTTCTTATATTTAAAAGTAAGGTCTATGTGGTGTGTGGGTTATCACGAATTTAGTCATTAATTTTTTTAATTATTTATTAAACTATTAATACATTAGTAAGTAAGGTCCGTTTTTATACGTTTTCTTACTTTCATATGTTTTTTTTCGTTTTTCGTATGTTTTTATACGTTTTTGTCCGTTTTTATACGTTTTCGTTCGCTTTTATACGTTTTCATAGGTTTTTATCCGTTCTCGTCCGTTTTATACGTTCTTATACATTTTCTTACGTTTTCATACGTTTTTATCCCATCCGTTTTCGTCCATTTTTATACGTTTTCATCCGTTTTTCTTACGTTTTCATACGTTTTTATCCATTTCTGTATGTTCTTATACGTTTTGTACAGTTTTGAACGTTTGTATACGTTTTTGTACATTGTTATATGTTTTTATAGGTCTTAGTACCTTTTTATACGTTTTGTACGTTTTATGCGTTTTTATATGGTTTCATACGTTTTTATCTGTTATTAACCATATCTATCCGTTTTCATACGTACAAAAACATACAAAAATGTAAGAAAACAAACAATAACGGAAGAAAACGTATAAAAATGGATAAAACGTAAAAACAGATGAAAAACTAATAAAATGGATAAAAATGCCAAACCCAATTTCTCCTTGTTTTATACGTTTTCATCTGCCGCGTAATCATGAGTCTTGCATGCCCTTTTATCATTGTATTAATGTTATGAAAATTGTGTTTTGCCTCGACAGGAAACAAGGAGAAATTGGGTTTGGCGTAAGATTTGTATTTCATTTCAATATATGTAATCCATTGCATGTGTATATATAAGATGGAGGCCCTTAAAATTTATTGACCTGTGCAATAGGCGACGTAAGATGTACCGGGACAGCCATGAGTTTTGTGGCGTAGTGTTAATTTTGTGTAAAATCTCTACTTTTCTTGAATGCACCCGGTCCCTAAAAATTGTGTTTGGAATATTGTTTAGTTTATTCTAAGTGCACCTAGTCAATTTATGTCTGGCTCTGTCTCTATTAAGCCCCATTTAGCCCCATCTGCGATCTGTGTCTTTGTAGTTAAAAGTGTTTGATTCAAGTTGCGATATTCAAGAAAGTAAGTCATTAGTTCATGGGTTAGTCAATGCCCTCCAGACGCTAAGTTTATCATGATCAAGGTTTTTTACTGCCATGATGGCAATTGGATTAAGTGACCTAGCTAGGAGCAAGAAAAGAGGAAAAGAGTTACATACAGATGAAAAAAAATAAAATAAAAATGTCATTTATATAATGAGGGTGTTTCGGAGCAAAAATATCATATAATTTCTAAAAGGTCATCGAACTCATATAGTAATTTGGACTATATATGGACCACGTACCGCATCAAAGAAGGGACACAGAGAGGTTGGCAGGTTAACTTCGCCAAGAAAATAACCTAATTTGAGTTGGCAGGTTAACTCAGTCCGCCAAGAAAATAACCTAATTACATTTCACACGTACCGTAACAGAAAGTTTCTTAATGTCGTGTCTTTAGAGAAGCAAATAAGTTCAAGTATCCGCATATATATACTAGACGATTACCCTCACATGATGCCGACGGTGTATAATAACGTCAATTTGTATGTGCAACTTGTTTTTAAGTTGCCGACGGTGTATAATAACGTCAATTTGTATATGCAACTTGTTTTTAAGTTGTAATTAAGTATTTAGCTATTTAACACTTGAATGTTTTATATAGGTAAGAGTATTTTAGTCTAGAAAAAATTACATACAATATCACATTTCAAATAGAAGTATAGAAGCAAGTACTCACAAGAATCTCAACCATCACACACACACAATCCATCTTTCAGACATTATTACCAAGTATAGCCTTGGCAATAATAATCAGTTAATCATTCATTTTCCCTCTATTTTTGCATGCACATGCCTGAAATACTTGTATCAACACAACATTTACCCATTGTATTTCTGTATGTAGAACAAATTAACTACTATATAGAGTCCTGATTCCTTGAATGTCATCTGAATTCAAACCTTTTGTTACTCCTGGGCTAACCCCTGAAAACATTATTGCATTTCGGACACTGCTATGATTAAGCCCAAGAAGGTGTCCTATTTCGTGTAACGCCACAGACTCAATATCAAAAGCATTTGGTACTGCTCCAACAGCCCATATTTTCTCTGCGTTAAAATGGAGCCTTCCGTCTGTAGGTGCAAAAGCATGTCCCAACGCTCCATTAGGCCCAGTAAATGGCGTCCCATCTCCATGGTCTCGACTTTGAAAACTAATCTTTAGGTCAGCTTGTGCGTAAGTTCTAGCCCTTGAAAATGTAAAATAACCAGAAGCAGTGGTCCATTTTCTAAAAGCTCTAACTACCGGAGGCATGGCTTGGGTATTGAAACGTGGTCCAAAACCATAGCTTAGACGCCTTTTCGACCTGGGCCATTTTGGTCTACCTGCAAAGAATGAATAATGAGAGACTATATGCAACGGGCCATTGCTATGGTGGTGGCCTTCCATATCAGGAATCCCACAACGAGGCATGAGCATCATGGACAATGTTGGCGCATCCAGCGTCCCAGTGACATTGAGCTGGTAAAAGACTTGGTACAACTTGAGGGCTACCTCAAGCTCCTCATCAAATTGATCTTTCTTAGGGTCTGGGATATTAGGGATAGTTTGGTAGTTTAGGTATCCGAAATGACTAAGATATAGTTTAAGGTTATGAATGCCTTCTACTTCCTCGCCCTTTCGACACCCTTGCACATTTTTTAGGAACCCATAAGGCGACGAATATGTGCTATTAATTGATACCCCATTTGGGTTAATTAAGTGAGGGTGTGGTAAATGTGAAAAGGCAGGCAGAACTAAGAAAACAAGAAAGAAAATTAAAGATAAAGCAAAAGAGAGTTTAAATGCCATTTGAAAGATTTTGTTTAACCTTGAAGTACAATATTTGCATGCTTGCTAAGCTGTATTTATACTGAAATTGTAGTGCATTTGTTATTAAATCCTTGTAAAAGGGAATTGAAATTTTTTGTATAGTGACATTAAGGCCGGTTTTCTTTTCTTTTCTTTTTAAACGGAGTATAACTAATCAAACAGTTGAGGTGAAGTCAATAAGTTGACTTCCATAACCCAAAATAGTCCACTTACATGTCCGCATCAATAGAAAGTGTCACTGAACAGTTGTTAAATCCCTAGATAATTCTCTAGTTACTTGAGACAAATAAGTTTATCTATTTAAGCTCGTCACCCTAGGACTTGATAGTTTGTTTTATAAGACACTTGTTAATTGTTAATTGTAGTTTTATTATGATTGAATCCATTAGGACTTGATAGATGGGTCTTATATACAGGGTCGTCTCATGAATCGGCGAAATTTTGAGGACTTTGTACGAAGTTATATAACGAGGCTTTTCGTTAAGTAATATTATATATAAAGTGTTACCGTTTATAAGTTATAATGTAATTAGTTATCTAAACGTTTTAACATATTACTCATTTAAGATATTTTTCTATCTAAATATTTTTTTCTTCGTGAAAATACGCTCACACACGCATATAATTATAACGGACAAATTTTGGGGCCCTAAAATTTCGAGGTACGAAGCAGTGCTCACCTCAGACACCATCAAAGACGGCTCTATTTATAAGTCATATTAGCATGTACGCTAATAGGACAAATGAATATGTGAATCATAGTGCGCTCGATCTAAAACAAGAATGACATCAGCAGTTTGAATAGGAAAAACTAGTGATGGGAGGATATTGACTAAACTTGAATGGCTCACTCTATTTTTTTAAAAAAACGTGAATTTTAACTATCTCATAATATTTATATCACAAATGTATCTCATATGTATTAAGTAGTGCTTGAATTCACAACTATTTAATTAGAGAATTTCGTACACAACATGAGATACCATTAAACACAAGACTTTTGATGAATGGCTTACTTTAATAAAGCAACTCGTTTTTGTAGTACACTTTTCTTTAGTTAAACCATTCAACATCGGCTTCATATCCTATAATAACAACATAATCTGCCCTAGTTTCTTTTTAAAGATCCCCTCAATGTTGGTGAGTGGAATCTCACACTCATCAACAAATCCACATGTCGATCGATTCGACCAAAGTTGTTGTGACGTTTCTACTGCTAGTCTCCCTCTCCTCTTCTAGATGTTAACACATTCAGGATTATTGTGTTTCTGACCTATAGTTTTACTAATTTTTATGTTTTGTGTGGTACAAGCAACCCACCAACTGTTGTACTTTTTTTTTTCTTTCAGTTTTTTTGAAGTTAACCGTTATACCACAACATATTAGTGCCTATGCCTTTAACTCCCTACCAAAGCACAACTAGGCATTTCTTTTTGTGACTTGCTCAATAATGTTACTACCTTTGTTTGGGGTTATGTCCCACATTATCAAACCCGCCATGTCCTGGTAAATGTCTCATTGCACGTCCAACCCTCCGACATATTCCCGATAATATATACAAATTTCGGTCTTGTTACGGATAACTTACACATTTTAGTTAGCGCAAATAGCATAAAAAGGTATTGCACTTAAGTCCAATTTTAATTTAAGGTATCAAACTTTTTTTTTCTCAGGTATAAAACTTTCTTTCTTATGCAATGTACTATTAGGTTTCTAGGTTTGAATGTCTAGTCAACAAGTTAAAACCAAACACCCCTTTTTTTCTTAATTACTCTCATATCCAAACATTAGTCTTCTTCAACCTCTTATTCCCCATCCCTCAACCACCATCTCCCACCTTTTCTTTTTATCACATCCCACCACCCATCAAACACCACAACCACCACCACCCATTACACACCACAACCGCTGTCCACCATCAAAACCCACAACCACCACCACCATTAAACACCACTCTCGCTGCCCACCTCTACAGTAGCCGCCACCCACACTCGCTGCCCACCTCCACAAGCAGGGTTTCATCCTCTCGTACACCATATGGCTTAATATAAGCAGAGTTTCTCCCCCTTTCTCCAGTCCCACTTCACGAAACAACAAATCCGAAGGAAACTCGGTAGCCTGTTTCCATCATGTCAAAGTGTTTATCATATCTACTTTTAGGCTACCTCCAATAGTGACCCTTAGCAACCTTAATTTTTCCTTCCACGTCAGCTTTCTCTCTCCTATAACTTACAACCGACCTTTTAACCACAATAAGGCAACCGACATTTTCTATTCAATCTATAAAATAAATATCTTCCAATATACATCTCAAAATATCTACTCTAAGTCTACCCTATGGCTTGGGGCTTGCATGGAAACCACGATCTACTCTAAGTCTACCTATGGCTCCCATCATATATACTTGGTCGTTGGATGTTAATTTCGTGCTTGAAAGAGATACGTTATATCAAAACACATGCATCACACCTCCTTTTACATATTTCTTCTTCTCTTCCAATACAAACACAAGATTCACAAACCCTTTCTTGTTTCATTAACCGAACCACAAAATACAATAAAGACAATTCCTTTCTTATATTTACCCATAATCACACCAACACAATACTTGGTTTCTTTCAATTAACCATCAAGCTCATCATGTCATCAAGATCTCATTCAATACTTGGTTTCTTTCATAATCACACCAAATCAACACTGTTGAGTGTTTTTTTTTTTTTTTTTTTTTAAACGAACTAAATTAAAAAGGAGAGAATGGAGAGTGTTTTTTGTTTGTACGTCACATATGACCGATAGCCAAGAGGGTTGACTCCTCGACCCAATTCTCTCTTGACCGACAGCAACCTACAAGACCACAACAAGGACGACCCTTTGCAACCCTGACAACCCAATCGGTTGTCACCCTTATTGTAGGTAGCCTTAAAAAATCAGTTTAATGATTTTGATACAAACTGTTAATCTTGATTATTTGATGTGTTTATGGAGTTTGCTTTTGTGATTATCATCGGAATCATTATACAATTTCTTGGTTAAGTTTACTTACAGTTTCATATAGGAATGAAATAATTTAACAATGGGTTTAAAAAAGAATAAATTAGTCTTGAACTTTGGTGGGATCGGTGGTGTATAATGATGGTGGATGGGAGGTTGAAGAAGGGAAGAAAAATAAAGTGTTTGAAATTAAGTTAAAAGAAAATAAACTACCACATCATCATAAAGTTGCCAACGAGGATGCTATATATGTAGTTATCGATGCCACATCTGCAGTTATTGCCAAGTCACAAGAAAATTACCGGTCACCTAACTAGCAGGTAAAAAAAATCCTTAATTTGTACATTTAAAAACTTGGATACCTTAAATTGAGAAAAAAAAAGTTTGATACCTTAAATTAAAATTGAACATAAGTTGGGTACCTTTTTATGCGATTTACCTTTTTAGTTATTAGTCTCTTTACGAGACAATTTACACATTTTAGTTGATTTACACACATGTTTTACTAATCAATTGTCGACTAAAGATACAATAAAACGATTAAAAAGGAAAATTTTGATAGAAAGATGTCTCACTATGCATACCTTTTAGTTTTTATGCTTTAAAATCAAAAATACCAAAACTACCTTTTCTCTCTCCTACTGCTCACTCTTTTTACATTAAAAATTACAACTCCAAAGTAACGATTGAAATCAATACAATCAATTCAAACAATTTAGCAAAGGATGCCATACGATGATGCATGCAAACGTTTACAGATTTCGGTGAGTGATTGATGTGACACTCCGTGTCAAGGTAAAAAAAAACATCCATGATACTTTGTGTGATATATGGTGATACAAATATGTTAGATGCTTTATTTTCCCGTTGAATATTTTTTGATTTCTTTTCACTTATATATGTTGTCGCGTTGATCTCAAGATGCGCTATAATGTCAAATTACTCAATATTTCGCCCTCAAAGCATTCCTTATTCTTTCCAATCCAAAGTGCAATAAGAAAAGCCTTGATCACCTCAAGTGTTAATGTATTTTCTCGTTAGCCAAGGACCAAAGTAGATAAATTCGAGATTTTGTAGTAGTCAACCAACACTGAAGCTTCCTTAACACATCTTACAAATTATTATACATAACATCTAGTTTCTAGAAGGGAACCAAAACACAAAAACCAATGATTTTTTAAACCCACTTAATTAACTATATACAAACGAAAATGATGAGTATCCACGAGAAAACACAGAAGTTCCTCAAATGGCAAACTTTCTTTTTCTCAAGAAGGAGATAAACTAGGGATGCTTGGTGAGCAGCCTCTAGCTCGTTTGCTCTGTCGACTGCATTGATAGCCTCCATTGTCTCAGCAATGAGGTCAGCTTGGCATTCTTATAATGTCGCCTCATTCCGGTGAAGATGTCTCCGCAAGTAGAGGATCACCTCCTTAGCTCTCGGTGGCATGGGTGGATCGTACCACTCATTGATGGGACATCTTGATCCCTAAAAAGCAAAAATCAAAAGTTCGAGATCACAGTGAAGCTTATACTCATAACTTGAAAATAAACTTTTAAGCTAAAACAACCATTACACTTAAATCATGATTAAACTATAAACGTAACATTTTAACTAAAAAACACAACCATTAACGCACTCTCTGGGACATGAATATTAATGCTCACAGGCGTTTACATTGTTCGAGCAAGTGGGACCACCGCCTACCACAACCACAACACACCATTATTAAGATTTTGGAAATATTAAAGATAAGATTTTATGAGAGAGAGGAGAGTTTAGAGATGAGTAGTGAAAAAGTTTAGCTTTTGATAGCCTAAAACTACTGTATCAACCACACAAGCCGCGTGCTACTCACATGGTTTAATAAAATAAGCGAAATTGTGAAATGACGATTATGTCTCGGACTAAAGACAAAATGAAACACAAACGAACGGGTTTGACTAGAGTATCACGGGTTAAGAGACGCGTTTGACCTCAAAAACTTGAAAAAAGAACTAACGGCGACGAAAATGCTAACTTTCGAGCCCCGGCGAATAAAACTACAATAGCGAAGTTAGAATGAGAAGATATAAAGGTTTATCATTTTACATTAACCCGGATATCTCTTCGAACTACTTTAAAAGTAAACCATGTTTTAATATACTCCGTAATCTGGAACACGATATACCTTTTTGACAGTCAGAGGACATTCGTATCTTTGATTATGATTCACAAGCCATTATGAATCTAATTTTATAATTGGACTTATGCTTAAATGACAAAATGTTTAATATCCTAATTACCTTTTTATCTTAATTAATGCAATCACCAAATTACTTTTTATCTTAATTTCTAGATAAGTTTTACAAAAACTTTATAAGCATCACTATTTGACAGCATTAAGCCTTACATTAATCCTAGTTCCAGATTATGTCATAAACTTCTTTGCAAAATTAATTGACAAAACTCGAAAGACATAATAAAAGAATCTACCATCACCAATTTGTAGTGATGACTGCAGCAAATAGATAATGCAAGTAAAATTGCAAACCAAACAAATTGTTACAGTACCATAAAACTAGAAAACATAATTCAACAACAAATCTGCAATTATGTCAAGGTTTCTGAATTGATCGAGTGACTAAAGACCAAACACATGAAGCCTAAACAGAACTGTACAGACTTTATACTTTCTTCGTTTTGTCAATCCAATCTGCGGTTCTCCTTACACATACAGCTAGACCTACAATTACTGTTTCTGCATCCCTTATAGACGGCTATCTATACAGCAAAACATGAATCATTACCTGGTTTCTTTGTCACAAGCTTACCCACCAACTCAAGCAAAGTGGTGTCTAATGTTTTGGCTGCGATTTTATTCTGTAGCAGAGATAACGTTGAAGCCTGAAGTACGTAGCCTCTTTCTTCCATTTCTAGTAAAATTGTCTTTATATCATCATTTTGTTGGTTCTTTAAATATCCATAGAGAAGAACATTGTAAGTAGCTTCATTTGGCGAGCAGCCACTCTCTTTCATTTTCAGAAACAACTGCTTTGCATCATTGGGTAGACCTTCCTTGCAAAAACACTTAATCATTGCAGTGTAAGTATAAACGTCAGGTTGTAAACCTTTAACAGATACTTCATTGAAAAGATTCTTTGCAATGTCAGGTTTCCCACATTTACATGCACCATCGATGAGGATATTAAACACAACAATATTTAAACTATCCAACTTGTTTTCACTCATCCAAATGAACAAAAAGAGTGCCTCTTCCAGTTGATTGTTATCGCAAAGTCCCTCCAACATTATTCCATAAGTATGTTCATCTAGAACCTGACCTCGTGCTTGAATCTCAGCAAAGAATTTGTGTGCATCTTCACAACGTTTAACCCGAAACAATCCTTGTAACATTGTGTTGTAAGTGACGACATCAGGTTCCATACCTTGTTTAGTTATTTCTTGAAACATATGCATTGCCTCGTCTATCTTCAAATTCTTGCAGTACCCTTTTAATAGAGTGTTATAAGTATCAACATTTGGAACATGGCCTTGTGCTTGCATCTCAGCAAAGATTCTACAAGCATCTTCACAACGTTTAACACGAAACAATCCTTGTAACATTGTGTTGTAAGTGACGACGTCGGGGTTCAGACCTTGTTTAGTTATTTCTTGAAACATATGCATTGCCTCGTCTATCTTCAATTCCTTGCAATACCCTTTTAATAGAGTGTTATAAGTAATAACATCAGGTGTGAGCCCTCTAGACACCATTAAATCGAAAAGAGTCCTTGCTTTGCTCATTTTACCTTGTAAAGAGTAACCATTTATAAGTGAACTGTATGTCACTGTGTCAGGAACAATACCTCTTTCAAGCATTATGTTGATAGCATTTTCAGCTTCTTCTATCTTACCACCTTTGCAAAATGCATCAACTAAGATAGTAAAGGTTTGCACATCCGGAGACATCTTTTCTTCATCCTCTAACATTTCTTTTAGCAACTTCGAAGCTTCCTCCCAACGACCTACATTACAAAGGCCCGAAATCAAAGAGTTGTAGGTGACGACATTTGGTGTAATGCCTTTCTGAGAAACCATCTGTTTTAAGAGCTTGAATGCTTCATCAATCATTTTGTGCTTGCACATGCTATCAATGACAGTATTATATGCAACAACATCAGGTTTACAACCACTTTCATCCATTAAATTAAGCAAATCACTGGCAGCAATGTAATCATGAGTCTTGCAATGCCCTTTGATCATTGTGTTGTACATGACTACATTAGGTTCACAAAGCTTGTTTGTGATCACTTTCGCAAACAATCTTTCTACCTCACGGGTCCTACCTTCTAAGACAAGCCCGTTTAAGAGTGTATTAAAAATGGCAGTATTTGTAACAATCTTTCGCTTGAAACAATAACCTAACACTGCAAAAGCGTCATTTGACCGATGCAAGTGACAACAACACTTGATAACGATGCTTATGGTATACTCATCAACAGGAACACCAAGGGCACACATTTGATTAAAAAGATTGACAGAAGAAGAAAAATGTTTCATTTTGGTAACATCAGTTAACAATTGGTTAAATTTAACAACAGAAGGTAGGGGCTGTGCCTGTGACATTTCATCAAACACTTTCAAGGCATCATCTAAATTGGTAATTTTTGGGCGACCATAATTTGAGTGAAATGAAGCTGACAAAGAAGAGATTCGTATACCCAATTGAAGTCTGATGAAGGAATTAGTAGTAGACTTCGAGCGCAGCACCATTGTCGCCATTTTACACACAGATATGTTCAGAGTTCAAAAGAGGAGTGACATGACCAACTTTTCACCTAAATTTGCCCCCTTTTACTAAAGCTGGTGTGTAGTGTCGAGTCAGGCGGGTTGGGTCATGGGTCTAAATGACTCAGGGCCCGGATGGTTTTCGGTCATTTATTTTAAGCACAAAAAAAATAAAAAAATAAGACTAGCTAAGCCGTCTTGACTGGTTGGATAATTGTTATATAATTGCATTTTTATTAGAGTAAACTCCAAAATACATCCTTGTGGTTTACCCCGTTTCGCACTATACATCCATTTCGCAAAGCCAACAGATCATTCTCCGCTTAGTAAAAGTTAAACTATATACATCCACGGCGACGAATCTGCAAATTTTGTGTCGTTAACTTTACACGTGGCAGTTAAGTAAAGGTATTTCTGTCCTTTTATGTTTCCACCTACTTCACCACTCTTTTAAAACCTTTTTCAGAAAATCATTAAATCTTTAACACAAATCAAAAATCTCAAACACAAATCAAAAACTACACAAGATCAAATCTCTCACACACTCTTACAGAAAATCATTAAATCTCTCCTTTCTCTCTCTCTCTTCTTTCTCTCTTCTCCCACCTTTTCTTCCTCACCAAAATCTTGCCCGATCTCACACTATTTGAGCAAGATCTGATCCAATTAAACACCACCATCTTTTAGCTTGCCTCACCCCGATCATTACGGTACCTTTAATTTTGTCGCCGGAACAGGGACGCGCCGCCACGCGCCACCTACATTGTCGCCGGAATTTTTATTTTGTCGGCGTTTTGAAGCTTTTAACTCCGGCTCCTTTTTGTTTCGTGTTTTCCGAGCTATTCCTGCCAGACCGGAGTTATCCGCAGTACCAACACCAGAAAATGATTTATGGGTTTGTTAAAAAGAAAAAAAAGATGAGTGTTTGAATGGTTTGTTTTTAGACATGTGATGCTGGATTGGGGATTTCTTGTTCATTATTGATGAGTTTTGGACTAGTGAAAAAGAAAGTGTATGGATTGTTTATTATATCTCAAATCTTGTTTAATTTATTGATGAGTTTTGTATTGAATTAGCAAAGTGTATGGATTGTTTGAAATAATTATAAATGATGATGATAAAGAATATGTATGAATTGTTTTTTTTCATAGTTGAGATCTTTGTGTTTTTTTTTTCTTCATAAACTGGAAGTGTGGGTTTCTGATTGGTGTCTTTGACCTGTGTTTTTAAGTTGGGTTTTTGATTTGTGTTAAGAGATTTTGATTTGTGTTTGACTGAAAAAGTTTTAAAAGAGTGGTGAAGTAGGTAGAAACATAAAAGGACATAAATACCCTTACTTAACTGCCACGTCCAAGCTTAACGACACAAAATTTGCACCGTCGTCTCGTGGATATATATAGTTTAACTTTACTAACTGGAATGATGATCGTTAAACTTTGCGAGAGGGATGATAGTGCGAAAGCAGAAACCACAAGGATGTATTTTGGAGTTCTTTCTATTTATTAAGTAACTAACCAGATACATCTATAATATTTATGATGACTCAACTAAAACTAACCTTTAATAAAGATTTACCCAACTAGAGTCATCTTTAACCAATAAGTCTCAAATTGTCACATCTACCTTTTACCCATCACCAAACTACAAAATCATTTTTCCATTATTTTCAAGTGGGTGTGGAAAGATACGGAGGTGTTTATGTAACATTTTTAGCTACCGTGTTAAAAGTGAGATGATTTGGACACATTTATATCCAAAACAAGTAATGAAGAGTGTCAATGTCATATAATTATCTAGTTATAAATTAGTGTGTCTCAATAACGAATGAGTTCTCTCTATTTAGGTTACTCGGAATATGCGAACCTTTTGTCAATGGATGTACATGGCTCACCGAGTTAATGCCAGGAGTGTTTCCGAACCTTTTTCTGATTATCTTCAAATATAAACTTAGCGAGGTTTGAACAATTGATCTCTCATGAAGCAAGATAACCTTACCACTAGGTCATTGTTGCCCCAAGAGGGATTCAATCCCTCATTTTCCCCCGCCACATCGCCTTTTTTCTCCAAATGACCTCGGCGATTAGGTCTTGCCAGAATAAGGCGACCAAGTTCTTTTTTTTTTTTTTTTTTAAACATTTTAACACAAAATAAAATTTCATTAATAATTAAAACGTTACATAATAATTAAAAAAAACATTACTGAAACTTATTAAAACATTACAACACTTATTAAAATCTAGGTTGTGGCGTGCCTTGATCGCCTCTTTGAGTTTTCGCATTGTTTGTCGCTCTATCGGGCAAAGATTCGTCGATTGGCAAGCGATAGAACACTTAGATTTGCATCATATTTCTTTGTCGCTCAAATTCAAGTTTTCGTTCTTAGTGCCAATTTTTGTCTTCCTTTCTTCTCTTTTGCTCCATCTCCAACTCGATTTGCCGTTGTTCTAGCTCTTCTTCTTCAAATCATAGTGCAGGTCCGCAGGTCCTTCTTACCCGAATGCCTGGACTTGATCTTGCCCCATTTCTCAAGAACACCTTCCATGTAGGTAGCTTTCGATAACTCAAGATTTCTTTTTATTCTTCTGCGGCATCACGACCAACTGGTTTAGCAGTACATCCGCATCAGCACATCCTAGTCGGTTGAAGTCCTTGCTTTTGCGACCTCATATTGGCTTAAAAAGCCTAAGCATCTCATTATCCTTCCAAGCGAATGGTCCTCAAAATCTTCCAACAATGCTCCAAAACAAACGGATGACCACACACTAGTTGGTATTCATCACACGTGTATAAACAAGTGAGGTCATTCTCACCACTCCGTAATTCCCGAGAGCATTGTTGTAAATGGCACAAAATTGACCAACTCTAGGACGAATCCTATTTTTCCACTTTGTAATGATAGAGTTATACGCTCTTTTCGAACCAACCTCCTTCTCAAAGTATGCAATGACTTTCGCCAAATCCTTTAGCATTTTGGTTGTTTCGATTACACTATTCTCTGATATATCACACCAGCGTTGCCAAGGCGATCTCTTCTTCTTTTGACCAAAGCGGCGAATCATTCTTGGTTTATTCTCGACAACCTTCTTCTTCGCCTTAGTAGCTCGTTTCTTTGGTTTGATCGGTGACGTCTCTTCTCGACATTCTTCTTCTTCACGCCATCAGGTTAACCGAATCGTGATACGATCCATGAGTCGAACGGCACCGAACCGTGATACTCTTGAATGGATAACCCGATCCGGTTCCAGCATAAAAATTAGGATTGTTGTATAATTGGTCATCGAAATCAAAACCCTCAAGATTGATACGGTTAACCGGAGAATATTCTTGATAATTTGAATATGAAGACATTGATGAATCCATTGTTGGACGGTACACAGATTCGGGTGACCCATACATAGATTGGTTGCTTCGACGGGAGTGGCTTTGTTGTTGTTGTTGTTGTTGGATGTTTTGATGCGGTGGAACAAATGGACGATTCATAAAAAATGGATTGTTAGCTTGTTGTTGTGGAGCTTGTTGGGATTGATATTCGAAAGCAGGGGGTTGGAAATTGATTCTTGGTGAGACACCGGTTAACCGGAAATTCGGATCCGGTGTTAAAATATGCGGGGCGTTTGCCAAACGGGATTTTCGGCCTTTGGTTGGTGGTGTTTTCTTAGACATTTTTGATAGAGAGGATTGTGAGATTTTTGATAGAGAGGATTGTGAGATTTGTGAGTTTAGTGTGTAAATATGTTGTGTATTTATAGGGTAGTTTTAGTTTTATTTTTATTTTTTTTTATTTTTTTGATATGCAACGTAAACATTGTTTTTTGGTTTTATATGCAACGGTACCAAACATTTGTCTCGATCGGCTACACGATCCATTTGATGCTAAATGCTTGGCGATCGATTGGGCCACAGCAACAGCGATCGAGATGAATCGATCGCCACCTAAGCTCGATCGAGTGGGGATTCAATCTATTGGGGCTAGCCTAACAATGATTGTCTCAATCAACAATTAATGTGTGCAAATCTATATTATTCTAATTCTATGAGCCAAGATGTTACTTATTTCCATGTTGATATACTATTATTCCTTGCATTTGTCTTTTATAACCGTCTCAAATATTCTTTCGGTTTCAAAATTATTATCAGAAGACAAAAATCACAAAGTTTAATAAAAGTGAGACCACTACAACTTTCAACCACTCATATAAAATATCCTCTCATGAAATTCTCTTTTTATTACTTAAAATAGAAAGTGTACAATTTTTTTGAAATATCCCAAAAAAAACATGATTTATTAATTTGAGATAGAAGGAGTATTGAAATATGAATGGTACAATATAAAAAGTTGCCTACGATGCACTTGACTAAAAAATTATATATATAATAAAACACTTGCAAACGGTGCATCCTAATTGGTTCTCCCAAACGTGTTTTTTTATTAATAAAATTAACGAGCTTATTTTTAGCGCAATAGGCAAATGTAGTAATCAGCTAAGGCCCGAATTTCCCTTTCTTTATGACTCCGTATAATTCAGTCAAATATAGCCGATTCTCTTCAGCAAGATAGACATTACCTAGACTTTGGGTTTCCCAAAATTTCCAGATAAACTTCACCGCCTCTTGGTCGGTATTCCAGATCCTCCCCTTCTTCCTACCAAAAAATAATCTTCAGGTGTGTGCCTTTTTTTTATAGGAGGAGATATAGAAAATTTCTACGCCCCTTAATAGATCAAAAGCAGGTTAATGTTTTGTTGTTACCATTGATTATATTTTTTTTTTCGGTTGATTTTTTGGGATAATATGTCTGGTTTTAGTTCTACTTTTTCAGATTAGGTTTGCAGCACAGGTTAGCATGAAGATAATCAGTAATATTGTAAGTAATAAAACCCATAATTCTTCTAACCGGGTTTTTTTGTGTTTGTTTTTAGACTGTTGATATTGAATCTAACTTTGTATAATGGGTTTCAATATTTTGATTCGGGTTTTGGGTTAATAGCAATTTCTTTTTTTCGTGTGTTGAAAAGGGAAAATCAATGGGGGGGAAACCACTACGTTTGTGGCTCCAGCACTAATAGCACCGTGCTCCACACGTAACATGGTCTGAAATGTGCCAAGCTTAGAACGTTCCCGACCTTGAACCTCCCTCAAAAACGCAATTGACTTTGTCGTGACCAAATCATCACCTTCCTCAATAATCTATTGTATAAGCTCTTCCAAGTACGAAACACGATATACAATTTCAAAACAACAAGCACGTACAATAGTTTCCCATTCACGCGCTAAGATGACCTCTCTTTCAAAACAAAGATACATCTTCTCCTGCAACGTATCTGTAACGCCCCGACCCGACAAGGGTAAAGGAATCACAAATAATGGTGTCATATCAAAGCAAACATAAATATCCAAAAGAAGTCTTAACATAAATGATGAAATAATTCAAGTCAACATGACTTCAATACATAGGTCCCAATGGAAAAATAAACTCCAAAAGAAATAGTCTGAAATAGTAAAGTCTTAAATGGCATCATAAGATCAAAGCTAAATATCTCTAAGGTAAGTCCACTCATGCACTCATCCCAAAGCAAAACCCAGCTCCAATGCTTAGATACCGCCGGAAGAAAAGAATGCGGCCGAGCTTCAAAAGCTCGGAATGTGATATAAAAGCAAAGCAAGTACGAAACGAAATCGAATACGAAATATAGTGAACGAAGATAGCAAAATCATAATCATTTTCGTAGTATAAATCGAAATATCGAATAAGGTTTATAGTTAACTACCACGAGCCCGTAAACATATATCGATCATAATCATATACACATAAGGCAACATTTGTGGGAGACCTACCGAGTTATGAAGCACGTGCATGCACGCAAGATCAATCATCGATAATGAGATAACATATAACAGATAATGATCTAGGATGCATCCATACGCCCAACGCATGATATTGGCCATAACATATAATTGAGCTCATAACATATAAGCAGATAAGGACGGGCGTAACATCACTCTATCGCCCTAGAGTCATGTCGAGGTGCATCATCGACACGGACATGGAACCCCATGACTAGTGAAATATTTGGCTCGGGTGTCAACTATCTTAGGTCAAATCGTAATGTCAAACCGATACGATCATACTTTATCATAAGGTAAATCATATTTCCAAAATCGTAGTTTTCATATCATATAGTTCAAAATCGATGTTTCATAATTCGTAAATCGAGTTCGGATAAGCAACAACTCAAACAAACAGAATGGGGTTCATAGCAAAGGCTTAGAAACCCTAATATAAAAGCTAACGAAAAGAAAACGTTATAAGGAACTCATCAAAAGGTCGTAATATCTCGACCTTATTCCAAAGCAAATGACCAAAAAGCGTAAATACGGAAAGCAAAGGATTACTCCTTCTTCACGTAACCTATACACATTAACGGTCGTACATGTTATTTATGATTCCATAATCGTCGAAATGATCTTTTAATATTTGGTGTTCATACTTAGTATATTTAATAATCTTAATACTTTAGGGTTTTATAGTTAAATGAGACTTAAGTGTTTTATAATCAATATCAGATTAGGTTCATCATGTCATTTATTAGAGTTTAGGTTAAGTGTGAAAATAGTTTAAAAGTCATAACTCACACATGAAATAACGAATTAATATACTTAGCTTCAAACCCTAATCAACTCTCATTTATGTTCTAGGGTTTTCCCACTCTTTTAATATCATTTTAATGTGCATTTACTTTACATGTTACGTCATTTAATGACTCATTACTTTGACCTAGCACGTATGAAAACAACCTTTCTTTTCATGCTTCACCATGCACGCACTCACACATGCAAACACTTACTCATACTCAAATCGACTCACACAACTCATTAACTCTTGTTTATTTACTCAACACCTTCATGACTTTAACCATACGTTACTTATATACATATTATACGTCGACTTTTATACCCATGCACGTTTATGATTTCATGTGACAACACAAGTCACTCACCATCCGGATTAGATACACATCGACACACACATACACATGGTTTCATAAAAGACCGAACACGTAATATATTTATATATCGACAAGCTCCTTTGACTCACAACACACGCATATGATACACGGTTCACAAATCAATTGGTTCGGCTTGCATGGTTCGATTCACACATCACTTAGGGTTTAGGTTTTGCATGTTCTTTACTCATTTAACACACGCTACAAACATTCATATGGTTCGCTAATATATATGTTTCGCTTCCATGTTTTACGCAAACCCTAACTCACACAATACATATAACAATACATGCGGCTAATATTTATAAGGTCCGATTCATATGTTTTGTTTCGGTTTCATATATATGTCAGACGCAAATCATACCTCACTGATTCAAACATATATTAACGTTACATGTACCAAAAACAAGACGAGAAGTACTTGATTATACCTTAGCTTGTCGTTGGAACCAAACCTTCGACACCAAGAGTGGCAAGAATGACCGAGAGAAAAAGAAAAAGGGAGGCAAAGGAATACCGAACTTGCAATATTAGGTTCCAATTTGTGTTAAGATGTTTGTATATATATGTGGTACCAATCGGATAAGGGTTTGATGTGTGTGGCTTCGCTAACCCAACCGGACAAAGAAACACGGTCCAAGTTTGGGCCTCTTGGACTCTTGGCTCGCAACAACTACTGCCCAAAAGAAATCGGATGACACAAAATTAAACGGCCCAAAAGTGTTACAACGCGCGACGATCTTTGTCGTGACAATGACGATTTCTTAATATACTCGTTAGGTTTTAATTATTCATAAGTTAGATTTTAAATTTCGTTAAATGAATATAAATGTATTTTACGATTTTATAATTTCGATTTCAAGGGTAATTTAGTCTTTATTCTATGTTTGATTTTCGTGTTTTACAACTCTTCCTCTAAAAGAAGAATTTTCGCCCTCGAAAATTGAAATGAAGGAAACAAAACGAATGAGAACGCATCAAACTATTCAAAGAAATGAGGATAACTAGCTCGCATCGACTCTTCGGTTTCCCAAGTAGCCTCACGCCCGGGTGATTTTTCCAAAGAATCTTAACGAACGAATGACTTTATTTCTCATGACTCTTTCTTGCCTATCTAAAATAGCTTCCTGTTCTTCGATAAAGACATATCGGATGAATTTGATCAAACGGATAAGAAGCAATGTAACGGATGATAGTTGTATCCCTTAGAGAGATATATGGAAACGCCATGAACATGCGATAACCGAGGCGGAAGTGCTAACCGACACGAAACAACCAAGAAGTCCTAGAAAACTCCTAACCTCAACATCGTCGTAGGTCTTGGCCATTTAGTGATAGCCTCAACCTTAGACGGATCCATGGTGATACCATCGAGAGATACAATATGACCAAGGAAAGCGACTTGTTTTAACCGTAACTCACACTTCAAAATTTGGCTTACAACTTTTCTTCCTCGAATCTCCAAAACTATTCGAGATGTTGTTCATGCTCTTCTTCGACTTTGAGTAAACCAAAATGTCGCCGATGAAAACGATAACAAACTTGTCAAGGAACTCATGGAAAACACGATTCATTAGGTCCATAAACACCGCAGAGCATTTGTCAAACCAAAAGGCATAACGAGGAATTCAGAGGTGTCAGTCCGCACGAAACGCGGTCTTAGGAACATCTTGCTCCCTCACACGTGGTGGTGATAACCGATCTCGGATCAATCTTCGAAAAGAAATTAGCTCCTTGCAGCTTGATCAAACAAATCATCAATACGCGTAAGAGGATAACGGTTTCAATGGTAATACGGTTGAGTTCACGGTAGTCGATACATAGACGCATGCTTCCATCCTTCTTTTTCACAAACAAAACAGTGCACCCCATGGAGAAACACCGGTCGAATGAATCCATTCTCTATCATCTCTTGAAGTCGCTCCTTTAACTCTTTTTCGTTCTACAGTGCCATACGATACGGAGCCTTCAAATTGGTTCAAGACTGTGAATTAACTCAATGCTAAACTCAACTTCTAGTGGGGAAGACAGAAGTTCATCGAAAACGCGGTGAATTCATTAAACAATGAAGGTTTTCAATGTTAGGACTCTCCAAAGATGTGTCCTCACAGATGCCGAAAACCTTGACACCCATGAGCAATCATGGTTCGCGCTTCACAGCAGTAAATGAGCTTAACAGATTTGAGGGTCGAGAACCATAATAAATGAATTCGGGATGTTTTACGCTCCAAAGATCACCGTTATAGCATAGCGGCCAATTGAAGCTCTATGATAAGCCAACCAATCCATGCCTAGAATGATATCAAAGTCGACCATATCGAGAGGATACAGATTGCAGAGCTAATACGATCATCAAAACGAAGAGGGCACTTAATGTATTTATGATCAATGATCATATGGTTTTCATAGGCGAGAAATTGATAAATGGTGTGTTAATGGTTTGGGGTCATATTAAGTTTCTTAGCAAATGTGATGATATAATGGAGTGTGTGCACCTGTGATCAAATAAAGCGAAGACAAGAAAATCATCAATGTAAAGAGTGCCCGTAATGGTACGAAGTGCGCTCCTACCGATTCCGAGTAGTAGCATAAACACGTCCAAAGTAGTAGGTGGCGGCTTGATGTAGTTTCCGTGAATCACTGTGTTCCTCTGTGGCAATCCTTGATCTTGTGAGTAGTTGAACCACAAGAGAAACATCCACTAGTGGCTTTAAAACACCGCCTGGATGAGCCTTTCCACAAGTAGTACAGAGAGGTGGGGAGGCAAACCTCACCGTCTCTTCACGACGTAAGATCTCAAGCACGACCGATATGATCCTCGAGCGAATGATCCTTGTTGTAACGGTTATTGTTACTCCGACTGACGATCATTCCCATTCCTACCAAGATTTCTATTATCTCGACCGCCTGTGGCGCCTAGAGTCAACATTCTTCCCGATCGACCCCGCTTATCATAACTCCTATCCACTTGACCCTCGAATCATAACTCCCGCTTAATTTCCTTATAATCATTACTGAGTCCTAGTGAACCCGATCACCATCACGGTTACGCTTTGTTGGAACCCAACACCTCATGAAAGATCTCAATGTTACGAGTCGCGCCATTGCAGCCGACACATCCTCATACTCAATATTCAAAGATCGGTCCAACACCCACTTCTTCGGCCCCCACTTGAAGTGCTTAGCTTGGCGCCTACCATCTCCAAAGAATCGTTCCATTAAAACTTACCACCTCATAAACCCGCCCATGTACTCATTGGAGTTCTCATGATCAAACCGTAAATCGCCGATAATCCTCTCATACCTTTGTCGTCAAAGATCGTGGAAGTAACGTTATAGAAGATAGTACGAAATTCGGTCGGTACAAGTAATAGCAAAAGCATCTCCTCCTCTTGCCTGTTTGAGTGCCTTCCACCAATTCAATGCATCACCTTCTAACTTAAATGTAGCCAAACGAGTCTTAAACTCGCTCCACAACCCAATACTTCAAACAACTTCTCAATATGAGTGATCCGGTCCTCGGCCTCGCTGGGAGAAAAGAATGCTAAAAGAAAGAGGCTTGAGCCACCAAACGCCGAGCCAAGTGCGAATGCCGGTGGGTTGATTACCTCCACCACTACCAAGCACCACCGACACGAATATTGTTGATCACCGTCATCATCTCGGTGTGGTGAGACCGGGAAAGAGTGTCGAGAGCATTAGCAATCGCAACATCCATGTTAGAGCATCATCGCCCCTTCCGAAGTTATCATACGATGAGTTTGAACCATCCGAACGATATTCAAACGATTAGCAAAATGAACAAAGGTGAGATACTGAAATGGAAGTATGCGTATGAATCCTAAAGTCTACCCAATCCTCAGTGTCATAGCCTAAGCTCTAAGGGTCTCAAAACCTAGGGCTCGATACCATAAATTATAACGCCCAATTCGACAAGGGTAAAGGAATCACAAATAATGGTGTCATATCAAAGCAAACATAAATATCCAAAAGAAGTCTTAACATAAATGATGAAATAATTCAAGTCAACATGACTTCAATACATAGGTCCCAATGGAAAATAAACTCCAAAAGAAATAGTCCGAAATAGTAAAGTCTTAAATGGCATCATAAGATCAAAGCTAAATATCTCTAAGGTAAGTCCACTCATGCACTCATCCCAAAGCAAAACCACCCAATGCTTAGATACCGCGGAAGAAAAAAATGCGATCGAGCTTCAAAAGCTCAATGAATGATATAAAAGCAAAGCAAGTACGAAACGAAATCGAATACGGAATATAGTGAACGAAGATAGCAAAATCATAATCATTTTCGTAGTATAAATCGAAATATCGAATAAGGTTTATAGTTAACTACCACGAGCCCGTAAACATATATCGATCATAATCATATACGATAAGGCAACATTTGTAGGGAGACCTACGAGTTATGAAGGATGTGCATGCACGCAAAGATCAATCATCGACAATGATAACATATAATAGATAATGATAATGATCTAGGATGCATCCATACGCCCAATGCATGAGATATTGGCCATAACATATAATTGAGCTCATAACAGAGATAACATATAAGGGACGTGGCGTAACATCACCCATCGCCCTGAGTCATGTCGAGGTGCATCAACGACACGGACATGAAACCCCATGACTAGTGAAATATTTGGCTCGAGTGTCAACTATCTTAGGTCAAATCGAATGTCAAACCGACATGATCATACTTTATCATAAGGTAAATCATATTTCCAAAATCGTAGTTTTCATATCATATAGTTCAAAATCGATGTTTCATAATTCGTAAATCGAGTTCGGATAAGCAACAACTCAAACAAACAGTAATGAGGTTCATAGCAAAGGCTTAGAAACCCTAATATAAAAGCTAACTAAAAGAAAACGTTATAAGGAACCTTTACTTGAAAAGGTCGAATATCTCGTACCTTATTCCAAAGCAAATGACCAAAAAAGTAAATACGGAAAGCAAAGGATTACTCCTTCTTCACGTAACCTATACACATTAACGGTCGTATATGTTATTTATGATTCCATAATCGCTTTAAATGATCTTTTAATATTTGGTGTTCATACTTAGTATATTTAATAATCTTAATACTTTAGGTTTTATAGTTAAATGAGACTTAAGTGTTTTATAATCAATATCGTAGATTAGGGTTCATCGTGTCATTTATTAGAGTTTAGGTTAAGTGTGAAAATAGTTTAAAAGTCATAACTCACACATGAAATAACGAATTAATATATGTAGCTTCAAACCCTAATCAACTCTCATTTATGTTCTAGGGTTTTCCACCTTTTAATATCATTTTAATGTGCATTTATTTTACATGTTACGTCATTTAATGACTCATTACTTTGACCTAGCACGTATGAAAACAACCTTCTTTTCATGCTTCACCATGCACGCACTCACACATGCAAACACTTATTCATACTCAAATCGACTCACACAACTCATTAACTCTTGTTTATTTACTCAACACCTTCATGACTTTAACCATACGCTACTTATATACATATTATACGTCGACTTTTATACCCATGCACGCTTATGATTTCATGTGACAACACAAGTCACTCACCATCCGGATTAGATACACATCGACACACACACATACACATGGTTTCATAAAAGACCCAACACGTAATATATTTATATATCGACAAGCTCCTTTGACTCACAACACACGCAAGATGATACACGGTTCACAAATCAATTGGTTCGGCTTGCATGGTTCGATTCACACATCACTTGTGGTTTAGGTTTTGCATGTTCTTTACTCATTTAACACACGCTTACAAACATTCATATGGTTCGCTAATATATATGTTTCGCCCATGTTTTACGCAAACCCTAACTCACACAATACATATAACAATACATGCGCTAATATTTATAAGGTCCGATTCATATGTTTTGTTTCGTTTCATATATATGTCGACGCAAATCATACCTCACGGATTCAAACATATATTAACGTTACATGTACCAAAACAAGACGAGAAGTACTTGATTATACCTTAGCTTGTCGTTGAACCAAACCTTCGACACCAAGAGCGGCAAAGAATGACCGAGAGAAAAGAAAAAGGGAGGCAAAGGAATACCGAACTTGCAATATTAGGGTTCCAATTTGTGTTAAGATGTTTGTATATATATGTGGTACCAATCGGATAAGTGGTTTGATGCGCGTGGCTTCGCTTAACCCAACCTGGACAAAGAAACACGGTCCAAGTTTGGGCCTCTTCGACTCTCGGCAAGAACAACTACGGCCCAAAAGAAATCGGATGACACAAAATTAAACGCCCAAAAGTGTTACAACGCGCGACGTATCTTTGTCGTACAATGACGATTTCTTAATATACTCGTTAGGTTTTAATTATTCATAAGTTAGATTTTAAATTTCGTTAAATGAATATAAATGTATTTTACGTATTTTATAATTTCGATTTCAAGGGTAATTTAGTCTTTATTATATGTTTCAGATTTTCAGGTTTTACAGTATCAGTGTTACATTCAAACCCCAACTCAGCAAGCCAAGCAGTACGTGCCATGTTAAGTAAAAAAAATAATAATAAAAACAAGAGGAACACACACACAAAAATGAAGAGCACAAACGTTTATATACACCTCCAACACCAAATACCACTGATCACCCACTACCAACAAAGCCTTAATCATCGGGAGCATGCAATATATAGCAGAGCATATGGAGCACTATGAACGATACAAGAATGTAAAGGTACCAAAAAGCAATAGATGCAAATACCACTACTGTAAAACCCTAAAAATTATAAACGTATTGAAAGACTATTTTACCCTCACAATCAAAATTTTTAAAATATGTAAAATATAATAACGCTCAATTAAAGAAACTAAAACCTAATCTATGAATATTTAAAACCCGACGGTATATTAAGTAATCGACAATTGGTACAACGAAAATAAACGTCATGAGTATAAATAAAATTAGTCGTTGTTCTTGTATAATCCGGATACCTTTGGGTCATTTTACTTTTGTTTTGTGTGACCCGATTCCTATCAAGCCAAGTCGGCTTTGTTTCCTTTCTTGGTGAGCCTAAGATGGGCGTTGTTTGTGTTCCGTTGGGATAAAAGCTGAGAGCCAGCTTGGGCTTGTTTCCTTGTTCGGTTTGAGTTAGGCCGAAGCCCACACACCTTCTCAAAGCCCTAGAACCGAATTTTTCACCACCTATAAATACAATACACCTACATGAAATTGAAACCCTAGTTTTGTTGCCTCTTCTTTTCTTTTTGTTCCATTCGGCCGAACACTAAAACACCTTTGGTGTCGAGTTTTGTTCCCACGAGCTAAGGTATAACATGTTTTATTCGTCTTCCTTTAATACACCTTACGTTAATGTATTGTATCATGTTTGTTTAGTCGAGTTGTGTTTCTTTTCCTTGTACGAACCGTATGAAACCAAACAAACACAACCATATGAATTGAACCTTGTAATATTAAGAGAACATGTATGTAATACGATTGTTTGAATCGGATCATAGGTATGTCGAGCACAAGAGAACCGAACCACATATATATAAATGTTATCATGCCTAATAAATTGAAACCCTAATTGGAATGGAACCCTAAGTGTAATTAATGGTCTAAACATGTGATTATAGTGGTTTTAATAAACCCTAAAACTGACAAGATCATATGTCGAATTTGTGTGTTATAGATCCAATTTTATAAGTGCAATAATCTGGGTTTTTGTGGGAAAAGTTTATTTTATGTCTTAGTAAAGTTTTCCAAGTGGTTTGGTCGGATTTGGAGTTGTCTAAGTCGTATTTTGAATTTTACAAAATCAAGTGTCAAAGCCGAGAAAACGGGTCTCGAATTTAGTTGTATTGTTTGATTTTTCATTTTCAAACCATAAGGAATTGGGAGCTCTCCTTTACAGAGTGATATTTATGACATAAATGAATTTCTCGAGTTTTGGGAATTTTTCCAAGATGTCTAAACATGTCCAATAAGTGTAAACTTTAAGGTGTATTTTCGATTACTTTCTCGATGTGTCTCGGACTTGTGATTTTCCATAGGCCATTTAGCATGGAAATAGAACCCACCAATTTTGGAGACTCTTTAAATCATATGGGAACCACTGGGATTTTGCTTGATTTCATTTGAGCTAAGTAAGTATTTTATAAAAATCGCTAAAGTCCGGTCCGAATATGAGTTTAAGAAACCTAAAGATAAAATATGATATCAATAGGTAACACACTTATAAATGCATGTTGTTTATAAAATGAGAATATACTTATAACTCTAAGAATGTTAATGCGATGAATCCGTTATAACTTTAATGATGCTAATAAGTATTAAATAAATCATAATCCGTGTAGATTCGCTGAAGGAGACGCGACGTTATATCTTCGTGATTCACTCATTCGCTTGCTTTTCTCTCATTCGCTAAGTACGATATTCACCTTTTAGTAAAGGTTCCTTATGACGCTCTTTTCGTTAGCTTTCCTATTTTACTTATTAGGTTTCATGCCATTGCTATGAACCCTTTCCGATTGTTTGATCTGCTGTTTATCCGAACTTCGCTTTATTGAACCATGCAATATTTGATTTGAATCAGTATGTTAGGAAGACTTTGATATGCACATTTGTTGAACCTTGCTATGTTTGATTGTGAATATTTGATTATGAACTTCTAGATATGAATGTATGATTTGTGATTGTGATATAAACTTCTACCCCGAATATTTGAATATGAACCTTATATGAACTATTTGATATGTTATTGATGAGTGTGTAAATACTCATCGCTTTTATACAAAATAAACCGCAAAATCATCCGAAACACTCGTAAACACATCAAATGATCAAAATATCACAAATCGTTGTTTTATGTGTTTTAAATGCAAAATATCAAAATCGATGAAAAACATATCAAATTTGCAAAATTGCGCTTTAGTCCCCAAGTTTATAAAATTGTCAAAATAGTCCCCGAGCCAAAATTTCAAAAGAAAATCACCAAAGGTCTTTTTAAAATCATAAATTGTCATATTTAGTCCTTTGGTGAAAAATCTAAAAGTTTTGAGAAAATTACAATTCCCTCGAAAATCCAAAATGTTCAAAATTAGTCCTCGAATTTCAAAATGTCAAAATCAACCCTTGGATTATTCAACTTGGCAAGACTAGTCCTTTGACTACTTTTCATAAGTCACATGTTTGGTCCCTCGCTGAGTTTTTATATTTGGTCCTTGTTTTATTAATACTCTACAAAACCAACCTGACCCTAATTGTTATTCCCAAGCCCAATCTCAAACACCCCTACCAATTCCTTTTACCCGTCCCTTAACCCGACCAACCCACAACCCAACTATTTAAAATAGACAAACCCGCCTCAATCTTGTCTCCCGACAACAATGTCTACCACCGCAACCCTCCACCTCTAGCCACCAAAACCACTTACCTCACCATTTGTCTCCCTCCTCACTAACCTTACTAATGCATTAAATGCATCACCTTTCCGCCCAAGATATCCAAAATGTAAATTGGCGCCAAAATCACATAAACGCCAAGATGGCTCAAATCCCATCCAATGGTTCGATTGTTCTTTGGGAAGTGTCCAGAAGAGAAAAGAGAGACCTTGGGTGTATAAGAGGCCGTGGAAGCACAAGAGAGTTAGTTTTAGTTTTTAAATAATTGTATGTCGCTTTTTAGTTCATGCCTCTTAGCTAGTTCTAATTTATGTTTTAAAGTCAATTTGTATCAAGAAAGGTTACTCAAGTGTATCACAACTCAATTTCAAGATCAATTCAATCTTAAATTCCATTTCCATATTTTAGCTCACCGTTGAAATTCTCATTCTCCAAATCCTCATCCAACTGTTGGTAGTTCATTTTAAGCTTAAACAAGCTTCAGAAGCTTGTTAAAGCTTAGTATAAGCTTTAACTTACATTTCATGCAACTTTGAACCGGTCAACAAAAGTCAAGGGCGTAGCAAAATGGGTATGTAGATGGAATTGTTTGGTTCAAAGTCGAAATGGGTTGAAATGGAGCAAGTGGGTCGATTTATTAGGTAGTGTCCTTGTTTCATTGATTGGCAAAGCCATAGCGGCTATTGGACAATTTGTAAGCGAAGCCAAGTTTTATGCATAATCGCTTTTGTAGTATTAGTCTATTCAAATCTGTCTTAATAGTAGTGTTTAGTGGTATTTAAACTTAAATTGATCATAATTATCGCTTGGTTCTAAGTTCGATTTGTTTTGTTACAAAATCGCTTTACCAGTGGGTGTTTGTTTTGTCAAACTCGTCCCAAAATTGTGTGCAGAGGTAGTTTTCTTGTTGGTTCAAGTTTAGTTTACTCTAAGTGACTCTTTGGAGTCAGAATCTTGTGCCTATTAGTTCACAAAGTCAAAAATTGGTTCTAAATCTCTCTTACTGTTAACTGTGTGGATTTTAGAATTGCAAAACTTAGATTTGTGTTCAAAAGTGTTAACCATTGCTTGTATTGTGTTCTTTACATCACATTACTTGATTATCAGTCATAAAATCTGGATCAAACTTCACTAAAGTCAACTGTGTTTCTGCTTTCAAAAAGTCAAAATGTCAAAAATTTGGTTTTCTACATGAGTTGCAGATGATGCATGTGATGCATTAGAGGTTTTAGAGTTTGAATTTTGGTTACAAGTAGTCCTTTAGGTGGTCTTTAAGTCCTCACTTGGTTTTAGCTTAAGCTTTTTGATAAGCTTGGGTATAAGCTCAAAACAAGCCTCTGGTGCCTCGCTCATCACTCAAGATTAACCGAGTGATTTTCGCTTGTAATCAAGCTCGCATGTGGCTTACAAAAGCTTTTCGTAGTCTGGTCTTTTGGTTACAAGTAGTTACCTAGGTCTAGTTTAAATCTTGATAATTGGTTTTAGGTTTGTAGCTTATTAGAGTACTTATTTCTCGACTCAAAGTCGGTACCAAACTGCTTTTTAGCTTAATATCATAGTCACCAAATTTGTGTTATCTTGTTAATCGTTGATTGTAGCTTGTTTGTTTAAGTTTCATTTGGTCATATTTAGTGTATTATAGCTTCGCTCAGTGAGGTAGCTTGTTTTGATCATTTGCTTATCAAGTGCTTATTTCAATAAGCACTTGATTGATCGCCATTATCTTCCACATAACATACTGTTTTCCATTTTCATAGCTTCAACATTATTTTAGAATTTTCCGAAATTTTCAGATTTTTTATAAGTCGCTTTGCTATTTTTCCTAATTTAATCTAGTTTTTAAGCATTTTTAATTAGCAATTAATACAAAAATTCGTAAAAGGTTCCAAAAAATAATTTTTCAATTTTCTTAGGTTTAGATAAATATAAAAAGTAGAAAAGTAATTTTCTAGATTTTTCATAGCTTATTTGGTAATTTTAATAATTTAATTAGTTTTAATAGTTTAAAATTCCTAGAAAATAGATAAATAGCCACAAAATACAAAATAGTTTTGAAAAGTCTATTTTGATATTTTAGACTTTTCCTAGTGTTAATCTTATTTTTCTAGCTTAATTTCCTATTTTCTTGTATTTTAGGTAATTAATTAATAGTTAAAAATAGTTTTAATTAGATAATTAGTCTTAAAAATAATTTTCTTTTTCCATAAATTTTCTTTTATCATTAGGTTTATAAAATGTCATTTCATATTTTTAGGGTTAATATTGAGTTAGTTTCACTTTTTAGTTATACGTCACAGTAGATTTTAATTTCGCTTCAGAAATCATAAAAACAAAAACATCATTTTAATTTTAGTGATAGCGTTTATTTAATAGATTTTATCTTTTAAATTCTCTCATTTGCATTTTAGCCTTTGTATTTGTTTGATATTTCGTAGTCATAATAATCTCAAATTCCCTTTATCGCTCAAACTTCTCGATCACTAGACGCCGATTGATCCATTCAGATAGCTCACCGGGACATAACGACCGGGAGACCCTATACCCTCGATCCTCATTGATTTCATGCTTGAGCTGTTTTAAGTTTTCTTACGCTATGCTGAGGGAACTCGCGGTTTACTTGCGATCAAATTTTTAGGCCACGCCGGGAGTCAGGCCGATTTATCTCCGCTTTAGCAGATTAGTTGTTTGAATCCTCACTCTTTGTTTATATCATCCATTTCTATATATATATCCATATTTTCTTCTAAAAATCCAAAACCCAAAACAAGCAAAACGTATAAAACACAAAAATATTTTCTTTTGTTTCTATATATGTATCAAAAAATAAAATACAAAAAGAATCGCTGTTTTCTTTAATAATAACAACTTAAAAGATTACCACCGAAAACCAAGGCAATGCACTACCTAACTGGGTGCGACCATAATAAGTTCCCGAACTAAAGATATAAAACTTGCCTTTGTGTCCTTGTGATTGGTGTACCTTTTTAAAGAAGCCATTCATCTTGGATTATTGGTAAAGTTCATCGTTGTTTTGCCTCAATTTTGTGTTAATTGATTTTGTTGTGATATCGACGCTTCGTAACCGTAAAACCCATAAAGATTCTCCTCACCGATTTTTATAAAACGCCTTCATAATTCTCATTCTCATCTCAAATATCTTCATAATTCCATTTCTCCTTAGCTCGAAGTTTCCTTAGAGTTAACTCTAGTGCATGCGCACTCGCTCTTCTAGATCATTGAGTCCTTGCGTGATCAGCAGAAATTCCAAGAAGACGTTCAGAGACGCGTCGCCCAAATAGTCGAACCCGAGATTCGCACTATTTCAAACATCACCATGGCGTATTTAACGCATTTATGGCGAAATGCTCCGTGCACCCACCGAGGGTTACGGAGATGCCATCGCTTTACCCGTTATCAATTCGATCACTCGAATGAAGACACATTTGATCCAACTTGTGTCTACAATCAATTCCGCGGTCCGATCGAGAAGACCAGATGACACATCCGCTGGTTTAACAAGTTAACCTCAACTATCAATTTCAAGGATGTGCCACAAAAGTCATCAAGTTGATGCTTTTTCCATTCTCTCTTGAGGGGATGGCCGATTTGGTGGAAAAAGAACCCCTCGATCTATCGAAACTGGGAGGATCTTGTTCAAGTTTGTGAATTACTTTTCCTCCATCAAAGACGACTAATCTTAAAATGAAATTTTGGATTTCGTCAAAATTTCGATGAAAACTTTGGAGAGGCATGGGAGAGATTCAAAGATCTCCTCGTGAAATGCCCCATCATGAATTCACGGAGCTCAACAAGTAAATATCTTTACAATGGGTTGAACGGAAACGATCAAGATTCCTTGAATGCACCGCAGCGGCAATATCTTGAATCGAACCTAAAGATGTGATTGAGATTTGCGAGCAAAATCAAAAGTTCCTATTTCGCAACAAAGTCAATGTTCAACACTCGCTTCTTCATCCAGAACTCTTCCGAAGTTAGCCGCTCCGTTAGCCGCCTAACGGACATCATCCATTGTATGATAAAAGAGGTAAAGGAAATCAAAAGCGAAATTCATAAGCGGAACCAATCAAAGCCGTAAACAAGGTGTGTGAAACTTGTAGTGGTCCACATGCGATTATGATTGTCAAGCAACCGATGCTTCCTTTTACCAAGCTCCCGTAGCTTCGTGAAACCACAATCAATACCGACCACAGTCGATCCTCACTACTGCTGCACCTAGCGGTATGACACCACCGGTTTTCTCTCTGCAAAACCATGGCAATCAAAACCATGGTAATCAAAATCGCTTTGTTCAATCAAGGACAAAATTTCAATCAAAACCGAACAATTTCAACCAACCTCAACCATATCAAGCTCCTAATCATCAAAGTTATCAACCACCTCCTCAAGCTCCCATGCCAAATGACTTCATGAAATGACCGAGGCAAACATGCTCAATGCAAACTCGGATCAATAACAAGAGAGGTGAGCTAAAAGGAAATTGATACCACATTATCTCGGCAGACAAATGAGTTAAAGAATATGATAAGCGCTTCATGAACATGAATATGAACAAAGCTTCATCATCTTCCTGGGACTCCCAAGCAATACTATTCCCAATCCAAATGCCGAGTTGAAAGCCGTCACCACTCGTAGTGGTAAGACGACAATGGACCTTCGACTCCTATGCCCCTCCTCCCGTGGCATTTAGTCAAGTTACCAAGGAGACAACGGACAAGATGCATTATTCAAGCCCACGGCATCAAGACACGTCCCACCTTCTGTAGTCCAAGCTTTAAGTCCGGAACCCGATGTTCCGAGGAAAATCCGAGCCGTAAAACACTTCCATCCCTACCAAAGTCTAGTCGACTTCCTTACCCATCAAGAATGAATGATGAGAAGCTCAAAGACAAAAACAAAGAGCAAATGGAAAAATTTTCCAAATCTTCAACGAGCTTCACTTTGATTTAAGCTTCGTTGATGCTCTCGCTCTAATGCCTAAATTTGCATCCACGCTTAAAGGCTTACTCACCAACAAAGATAAGTTATCGAGATGGCGAAAACTCCTCTAAATGAGCAATGCTCGTGGCCATTCTTAATAAGCTCCCGAAAAGCTTCAAGACCCCGGCGGTTTTTAATCCGTGTGATTTCTTGGGATGTTTCAATGTCCGCCTTGCCGATCTTGGCGCTAGCATTAACCTCATGCCACTCTCAAGATGGAAGAAACCGTCCTTCCCGAACTTTCATCCACTCGTATGACACTCGAGCTAGCGGATCGCACTGTAACTCGTCCACTGGGATAGCCGAGGATGTCGTGATGAAAGTGGGAAAGTTTCACTTTCATGCCGACTTTGTTGTAGAGACTTCGATGCGCATCCTAGAGTTCCCTCATCTTGGGAGAGCTTTCTTAAGAACCAGTCGTGCTCGATTGATGTGTTTCACGAGAGTCGACCATTCGGGTTGACAACGAAGAGCTCACGTTAAATATCAACCGAACTCCAAACCCTCAGACAAACGGAGTGTTGCTACAATTGATCAAAAATCGAAGATTCAATGCAACACTCTCAAACTTCACGCTAAGAGAGTTTTCAAAACGCGTCGAGCTCAAAGCTTTGAAAATTACCCCGGTTCGCATAAATGGTTTGAAAGTCGCACTGTGGAAGTCAAGAGTGTTCTTGATGATGATGATGATCTAGATTCGAGACTTCATCAAGTGGTGGAAACCGCTAGCTCTAAGAGCACACCACTTGTCCCACCTCCCACATCGCTTGTCGCATCGAGTTTGTTAACTCGTGGATGAAACCAAACTCTCTTCGTTTCATCCGAGTGGATGATGATGTTTGTGATCCAACGGGAGACATTCTTTCCATTGATGAATCGCTCAAAATGATCCATCATCTTCTAGTCTTATTCCGACTCTTCCATCCCTTCTCTCACCCGATGAGGAAGATGACAAATTTTGGAATGAAGTCGATGCATTTCTTAGTGATGAGTCAATTCCAACGGAATTTATAACACTTACCTTGATCGGAGGGAGACATTCTTTTTCCGGAAAGTCCGTTGATTCAAGAACCATTTCCCACCCTCCCTTCCTGACATCTTGACAATCACCATCTAAGCTTCAAGTTTAAGCTTAAAGATGTCAAACCGGTGATTTGCTTCTCTGGCGAGGAATGGACATGCATTCTCATGTACGCCTTTATTCCATTCTTCACAGATGGTGTGATTGCTCTTTCCTTTCTCTTTCTGGAATGAGGACACCATCTTTGACCCTGTGATCATCCTTTATAGCTTCTACTATTAAACAATACCGCGGTTATATCTCGTCGGTGTGGAACTTTCGATGTTCATATGTTCCTTAACATTGTGAACGAAAGTCCGATCGAGATTGGTTTTCCACGCTACTTTCCCATGAACAAATGAATTCGGGTCGAGTCAAGCTAGCGACTCGTGAATCAAAACAAGAGATGCCATATGGGTTTTCACCCATATTTCGTCTTCTCACCTCTTTCTACCACCCTAGTGTGGGGGTTGCCACATGTTTCAAAAAAAAAAAAAAAAAAAAATCTTCTTTCTAAATAATGGCCATAGTATTTCCTTTCACGTTCTGTTTCGCATAACCGCGATTTTGAATATTGAGGGCAATATTCATTTCTAAGTGTGGGGGATTCTCACTAATTTTATCATGTAAATATACCGCCTAATCCTGCTTTGGCCAAATTTTTTTTTTTTGAGTAAGTGTTTTACACTTTCTCATCCGTTATCATCCGCCATGTCTCAGAAGACAAAAGGATTGGCTAATCCAGAGCAAACGGCTCTTGGTAAAGATATCTCAAACCGCTTATATGGCTTGCAATTTGCCCAAAATTGTATGGTATTCACCACCATATCCTAAAAGTGAAGAGTGGCTAGCCCGCAAGATTATGGCTTGTGGTAAAGGCAAGGAAAACCATAATTGGTAATCGACTCACCAAAGATAATGTTGATAATTTATCTAAGAGTTGGCTAGTCCGTATGGTACGGCTTCGTAAAGACAAATCAAACCGCTGAAGTCGGTGGTTTGCTCAAAATCACATGGTTATCTGTACCATGGTTCTTACTTGAACTCAAACATTCGCTACTCCGTAAGTGATGGCTTTTGGTAAAGAGATTAAAATCCATTATGTTTTCTCAAATCATTGCTAGGACTAGCAATATCTCGATATGGGATTGATGAAACAGTAAATACTCATCATTTTTATACAAAATAAACCGCAAAATCATCCGAAACACTCGTAAACACATCAAAATGATCAAAATATCACAAATCGGTGTTTTATGTGTTTTAAATGCAAAATATCAAAATCGATGAAAAACATATCAAATTTGCAAAATTGCGCTTTAGTCCCCAAGTTTATAAAATTGTCAAAATAGTCCCCGAGCCAAAATTTCAAAGAAAAATCACCAAAGGTCTTTTTAAAATCATAAATTGTCATATTTAGTCCTTTGGTGAAAAATCTAAAAGTTTTGAGAAAATTACAATTCAGTCCCTGGAAAATCCAAAATGTTCAAAATTAGTCCTTGGGAATTTCAAAATGTCAAAATCAACCCTTGGATTATTCAACTTGGCAAGACTAGTCCTTTGACTACTTTTCATAAGTCACATGTTTGGTCCTCGCTGAGTTTTACATATTTGGTCCTTGTTTTATTAATACTCTACAAAACCAACCTGACCCTAATTGTTATTCCCAAGCCCAATCTCAAACACCCCTACCAATTCCTTTTACCCGGTCCCTTAACCCGACCAACCCACAACCCAACTATTTAAAATAGACAAAACCCGCCTCAATCTTGTCTCCCGACAACAATGTCTACCCGCAACCCTCCACCTCTAGCCACCAAAACCACTCTACTCACCATTTGTCTCCCTCCTCACCAACCTTACCAATGCATTAAATGCATCACCTTTCCCGCCCAAGATATCCAAAACAGAAATTGGCGCCAAAATCACATAAACGGCCAAGATGGCTCAAATCCCATCCAATGGTTCAGATTGTTGCTGGGAAGTGTCCAGAAAGAGAAAAGAGAGACCTTGGGTGTATAAGAGGACAAGTGGAAGCATGAAGAGAGTTAGTTTTAGTTTTTAAATAATTGTATGTCATTTTTTTAGTTTGTGGCCTCTTAGCTAGTTCTAATTTATGTTTTAAAGTCAATTTGTATCAAGAAAGGTTACTCAAGTGTATCACAACTCAATTTCAGTATCAATTCAAGCTTAAATTCCATTTCCATATTTTAGCTCACTGTTGAAATTCTCATTCTCCAAATCCTCATCCAATCTGTTGGTAGTTCATTTTTAAGCTTAAACAAGCTTCAAGAAGCTTGTTAAAGCTTAGTATAAGCTTTAACTTACATTTCATGCAACTTTGGAACTGGTCAACAAAAGTCAAGGGCAGAAGCAAAATGGGTACAGAGATGGAATTGTTTGGTTCAAAGCTGGAAATGGGTTGAAATGGAGCAGTGGGTTGGATTTATTAGGGTAGTGTCCTTGTTTCATTGATTGGCAGGCCATAGTGGCCATTGGACAATTTGTAAGCAGTTTTCAAGTTTTATGCATAATCGGTTTTGTAGTATTAGTCTATTCAAATCATCTTAATAGTAGTGTTTAGGGTATTTAAACTTAAATTGATCATAATTATCGCTTGGTTCTAAGTTCGATTTGTTTTGTTACAAAATCGTTTACCAAGCGGGTGTTTGTTTTGTCACAAACCGTCCCAAAATTGTGTGCGAGGTAGTTTTCTTGTTGGTTCAAGTTTAGTTTACTCTAAGTGACTCTTTGGAGTCGAATCTTGTGCCTATTAGTTCACAAAGTCAAAATTGGTTCTAAATCTCTCATCGTTAATCGTGTGGATTTTAGAATTGCAAAACTTAGATTTGTGTTCAAAAGTGTTAACCATTGCTTGTATTGTGTTCTTTACATCACATTACTTGATTATCGATCATAAAACTGGATCAAACTTCACTAAAGTCAAACTGTGTTTCGCTTTCAAAAGTCAAATGTCAAAATTTGGTTTTCTGAGTTGCAGATGATGCATGGGATGCATTAGAGGTTTTAGAGTTTGAATTTTGGTTACAAGTAGTCCTTTAGGTGGTCTTTAAGTCCTCACTGGTTTTAGCTTAAGCTTTTGGATAAGCTTGGGTACAAGCTCAAAACAAGCCCCAGGTGCCCTGCTCATCACTCAGTATTAACTGAGTGATTTCTCAGTTTGTAATCAAGCCTGCACAGGGCTTACAAAAGCTTTTCAGAGTCTGGTCTTTTGGTTGCAAGTAGTTACCTAGGTCTAGTTTAAATCTTGATAATTGGTTTTAGGTTTGTAGCTTATTAGAGTACTTATTTCTTGACTCAAAGTTGGTACCAAATCTGTTTTTAGCTTAATATCATAGTCACCAAATTTGTGTTATCTTGTTAATCAGTGATTGTAGCTTGTTTGTTTAAGTTTCATTTGGTCATATTTAGTGTATTATAGCTTCTGTCAACAGTAGGTAGCTTGTTTTGATCATTTGCTTATCAAGTGCTTATTTCAATAAGCACTTGATTGATCAGTTTCATTATCTTCCACATAACATACTGTTTTTCCATTTTTCATAGCTTCTTAACATTATTTTAGAATTTTCCTGAAATTTTCAGATTTTTATAAGCTGTTTTGCTATTTTTCCTAATTTAATCTAGTTTTTAAGCATTTTTAATTAGCAATTAATACAAAAAATTCAGAAAAGGTTCCAAAAAATAATTTTTCAATTTTCTTAGGTTTAGATAAATATAAAAAGTAGAAAAAGTAATTTTCTAGATTTTTCATAGCTTATTTGGTAATTTTTAATAATTTAATTAGTTTTTAATAGTTTAAAATTCCTAGAAAATAGATAAATAGCCACAAAAATACAAAAATAGTTTTGAAAAGTCTATTTTGATATTTTAGACTTTTCCTAGTGTTAATCTTATTTTTCTAGCTTAATTTCCTATTTTCTTGTATTTTAGGTAATTAATTAATAGTTAAAAATAGTTTTTAATTAGATAATTAGTCTTAAAAATAATTTTCTTTTTCCATAAATTTTCTTTTATCATTAGGTTTATAAAAATGTCATTTTCATATTTTTAGGGTTAATATTGAGTTAGTTTCACTTTTTAGTTATACGTCGTCGTAGATTTTAATTTCGGGCCAGAAATCATAAAACAAAAACATCATTTTAATTTTAGTGATAGCGTTTATTTAATAGATTTTATCTTTTTAAATTTCCTCTCATTTGCATTTTAGCCTTTGTATTTGTTTGATATTTCGTAGTCATAATAATCTCAAATTCCTTTATCGCTCAAACTTCTCGATCACTAGACGTTGATTGATCCATTGCATAGCTCATTTGGGACATAACGACCGGGAGACCCTATACTCCTCGATCCTCATTGATTTCGTGCTTGAGCTGTTTTAAGTTTTCTTACGCTTGCGTGAGGAACTTGACGGTTTCTTACAAGATCGATTATCTGTGACCTTGTGTTGATTATGATCTATGTCATTTATGACAATTTGTTTGACCTAAGTTAGTTTGACACCCGAGCCAAATAATAACTAGTCATGGGGTTCCATGTCCGTGTCGTTGATGCACCTCGACACGACTCAAGGCGATGAGCGAAGTTACGCCCGTCCCTTGTCTATTATTTGTTATGAGCTCAAGTTATATTATATTATCAATATATGTTTGTGGGGTGTATGGATGCATCCTAGATCTGATCTGTTATCCGATATGATTTGTCTAGGTGAATGATGTCGTGTGCAATACGCGTCTTCACAACTTCTGGGAGCTAGCT
Source organism: Chrysanthemum lavandulifolium (assembly GCA_022545495.1). Classification (NCBI taxonomy): domain Eukaryota; kingdom Viridiplantae; phylum Streptophyta; class Magnoliopsida; order Asterales; family Asteraceae; genus Chrysanthemum; species Chrysanthemum lavandulifolium. Next base: position 180,139,523 of record CM040240.1, read on the forward strand.
ACTCCAAATTATTTTCTAAGATTATTTCTATATATTTATGATGTTTTGATATGATATGTTATGGGCTCGTGGTAGTTAACTAAATCCTTATCTGTTATTTCTATGATTAAGTATTCTGATTTTGATTCGGTATGTTCAAGTGTTATGATTATGTGCTAGACTTATTATATGTTATTATATGTGGTTATGCTTTTGCATGTTTATGTGACTATCGTCTACTATGCTAGGTTATGATTAATATGTTTAAATATGATTCGCATGCTGTCATCTGAGGTTATGTTAGTTATCGTTATATGAATTCTTTTATCTGTGAGATGAATGTACTAATGTGAATGTAAGTATCCTGAAAGTTGATAAGTACAACTGTTCCGTTAATCTGGTAAACTTTGCATATACGTTAGGGTACCTATCTGTTTATGATTTGGTCTGCCATGTTAAAACTTTGCTGATGTTAGGATTTGATCTGAGAACTGGTTTAGCATGTGATTTATGTTTTGATAATTGCTAATGGTTATGCTATGTTTTGTTTGGTCTATTTAATTATAGTTTGTCTACTATGTTTCTATTTGTTTGTGAGATCGCCATGATTTGGATTTGCTATTTCATTCGCCGCAATATTGAATTAAGTGTGTTAAGTGAAGGTTAATTAATTTGTTGAATGCCATGTTTATTTTCTAGAAAGAGTTTCGTTAGCCTTAGACTTTTCGCTTGGTTTATATGTAATCTATTTCTTCTTGATATGTTAAGTGTCCGGTTATTTTGATGTGTTTGCGTTGGAGTCATCAATATGCTATGTGTTTGTCCTGATTGCTAATTGTTGTTCGATTTATGTGCAATTGTGTTTACGAGAATCCTCAATGATTCATTATTCTCGCTCCGCCACGATTTTGTTATTCGTTTCTTTGTTCAATTCAGTATTTATGTTTTTGTTTAGTTTTCGCTTTGTTATATCATTCACTTTGGGCTTTGTAAGCTCGGCCGCATTTTCTTTTTCTGCGGCAGTTGTTAGGTATTCAAGATAAGCTATGGGATAGCCGATCCGGGTTGAGAGTAGTGAGAGCAAGATTTGACCATAGAGATCTTAGATTTATTTTGAAGTTTAGCTATTTATGTTTTCTTTTGAATATTTTGTAAAGGCTTTCGCTATTGTATAGTATTTAAAGTTCTGATATGAAACCGTATTTGCGATATCTTTACCCTTGTCGGGTTGGGGTGTTACAAACCCACTGCCAAAAACAGAGGCGGACCTATGCCTGACCAAGGTGGTTCCCGGGAACCACCTTAGGAAGGAAAATCGTTAAGCGATGTATGAAGAAAAATCGAGACCAACCTTGAAAATTTTGTAGGAACCACCTGGAGATCAAAAAAAAAAAAAAAAAAAAAAAAAAAAAAAAAATTAATAAAAGTGTTCTTAGATATAAATAAGAAAGAAAAATGGAAGAAATAAAGAGAACCAGTCGAAAGGCCATTGTTGCCGGAATTTACAGAGAAGATGAAGAAGAAAAGTTATTGGCACTTTGGGGAGTATGTCTATATGTGTTAGAAAAAGTAGATAGTTTAATATACTATATTAGTTCTTTTGTGTTGTTAAGTATGAGGCTTTTCACTTTTTACTGTAGGTATCTTTTATATATTTTAAACATCAAAAAAGGAAACAAGAGTGTACTCTTTTGCAAGTGTTATGAAAATCAATTGCTTTTTACATAAAAATGTCTCTAGCAGTTGAAAACTATATGCAACAAACTATTTTTATAGTCGCACATGATATGTAGTTTTATATAGTGTAATTGATTTCCATAATTTATTATCATGATCTTTTAAGTGTATCAAATTAAGTTTTCATGATCTTTAGATTAGAACTTTTTGACCCGTTATTCAAATCGTTCGACGCTTTGACGTTGAGAAAGAAATTTGGATTAGACTAAAATACACCATTGGTCCCTAAACTTGTATCGGAGGATCGCGATGGGACGAAACCGGGCATAATCATTGCCACGGGTCCAAACAGTACCCATTAAATGCCAGATTGGTCCCTCGACCAAGTCAAACTCGATTTTTGTTTTGTAGTCGAGGTATTTTAGTCCATACACATTTATACTTTTATAACACATTTATGTTTTACCCTTCATCTTTCACCCTCCTCATCATCTACCCAAATCATTCATCTCCCCAACAATCATCCCGAAAAACCATTGATGAATCAAACGTAATTATCATTGATAGTATTCTTGTGTTGGGTTGTTTGTTATGTCAATGGTACCGTTGGTCCTCGCGTAAACTCATTAACCCGGTATGATGGGTTTTATGTTCTTTTTTTCATTCCACTAGAAAGATTTCATCTTTATTATTGGTATTTGATCAAATCTATTAAAAGGGTATGTTTATTTTGATATTATATATAAGTTCTCAAATGGGCTTTCAATATAATTGAGGTTTGATATGTCTTTTAGCTATAGATAAGGTTTTTATGGTCTAATAAATTATAAACTTTAATCTTGTTAACTTGCCTTGGGAGATCCCAAGCCCTCTTGATTATAGGCCCGCTTTATAATCCTAGAAGTTGGTAACGAGTCGATTTTAGGTGAAATCGTGTTGGAATCTATCGTGTGTTCGTGATGAAGTTTATGAAACTGGATCAAAGCCGATTGTTTCAAACCACGGTGAAAATACACGGTTAGTTGATCGAGTTTAATGGTTGTTTTTACCATCGTTATTGATCTTAATGTTTAGCTTTTCGTTATTACGTATGTAGCATACAAGCATATGTTGTGTAGTTTCTCAACTATATCTTAAGTTTTAAGAACAAGTTTTTGTTTTTGTATATTTTTAGGTATGTAGCGGTGAGCTCGCATCTTCGACATGGTTGTAAACGCTTGTAACATCAGCCTATCTTCACAAGGTATGACAAATAGCATAGTGATTCTAAGATTGTAATCCTAGATTCCTATCCAAATGAAAACATTGGTAGTGAAATTGAAATCCACGATATTCCGGTGGACTGGGGCGATTTGAGATATGTGCAAAGTTTTGTTACTGAAGACGACACCACACTCAATGCTTACAACGCGTCGCATGCGAAAATGTTGATAAAGGAAACCTCATTTATAAAGCGAAGTCTTCATGGATACAAGCATTTTCAAACATGGAAAGATTCAATAATTGTTTATCAAACTACAAAGTCTCTTCTTCCATGGTCAAGAATTGAGAATTGTTAACCGTTGTTTAGATTCAATAGCTTCAAAAGCTTCCATGGATCCGTCCGAGTTGAATGGTCTTACACGTATAATGTAAATAAACTTCCTTCGAAAATGGGATTGAGTCACCGCTTTATAACGGTGTTAGGAAACGACTTATGGTTCCAAAAGACGGTGGTTGAAGATTTATGTGATCTTCCGTTGATTTGTATAAAAAGGTTATAACTTTGATCAAGCGAAAGGAAAAGTAAGCTTTCAAGTTGTTGGTGAATCTTTAAAAGCTTATGTGCAGAGGAAGTTAAAGAAAGATAGCGAGGATGATGTAAAAATCCGTTCTTTAATAGAAACGGTAATCTTTTGCTACCCACGTAAAAAAATAGTGTTTTTGTGATCTTTTGATTCGCTTGTTGCAAGAATCGATTCGCTTAGATTGTGGCGAAACACGAAGAGATGAGTTACTCAAACGGATTGGTCAACGGTGGAGAACGATCGTTCTGTCGATCTTGTGTATCTTGATGTTGATTTAGTTCAAGAATTAGTTACGATCTTCATGATGCAGATCGTGTTGTCGATCATGGTGATCAACATGAGTTTTAGAAGTCAAGTTTGTTGACTCGCAACTAAAGTCAAAGCCGCCAAGCTTGTCGATTGTTACCTCGTTGAAATTGCAAAAATCTCGATTTGCCATTATCAAAATTTATTGATCTTGCAGATATGGTGTCAACTCGTCTCGACCTTCACACGACGGAATCTATCGCAATCGACATGTTCCTCAAGGTAAACTCATTAAATATTCATTCGAATATTGGCTCGAGGACCCGTGTTCCTCAAGGTAAACTCATTAACCCGCACATCTTGCCACAACTAATGGAATTCATTACCCCGTCACGTGTTTCGGTCTGGCGATGTTATCAAGGGTTTGGCTTGCAAGTCAACACCGGAAGAATGACGATACTTCAATGTGGTCGATGTTGCTCAAATATCGAACAAAAGCGGTTGTTGTAGGAAACACGACCCGTAAAGCCATAATCGATCCGAAGCTATCAATGCTTCAAAACTCGAACAACAAAGAGTTTATGGGCTTGTTCAAGTCAAGAAAATAGGCCGACTTTCTTCTTGTCCATGATATTTGCTTATAATCCAAGAAATCTCGTAATGTAGCCTTAAATCTTGTAAATGCAATACATGGGTATGCAAATACGATAACAGAGGTGCCTATGAACTTCATTTGTTTAAAAGATATTAAATGTCATTTGAGGTGCATGTGATCTAGATAATGAATGTATATCAAATGTCCTTGATAACTAAATAATCAACTATATAATAATGCGCAAAGATGATGAATAGATAACTAAATAATATGGGAGATGAATGATGAATGTTGGGAGATGAATGATTTGGGTAGATGATGAAGAGGTGAAAGATGAAGGGTAAAACATAAATGTGTTATAAAAGTATAAATGTGTATGGACTAAAATACCGACTACAAAACAAAAATCGAGTTCGACTTGGTTAAGGGACCAATCGGCATTTAATGGGTCTTGTTTGGACCCGTGGCGATGATTATGCCCGGTTTCGTCCCATCGCGATCCTCCGATACAAGTTTAGGGACCAACGGTGTATTTTAGTCTTTGGATTATGTATTTGTTTTGTGCTAGGCGTGGAAATATTTCTTGGCCCATATTTATTGTAGCTTTTCACTTCACTACGGTAGTTGTGATAAATGTGAGTATTTGACCCGACCGGCATATAGACAAGTTGATAGGTTGACCGATTAAATTCTTTTTACCTTGAGTAATCAAGGAACCACCTTGGTTTTTGGTCTAGGTCCGCCACTGGCCTAAAAAGCCTTAAACATCAAGAGCATGCGATATATAATAGACTATAAAAAGCACTAAAAAGTAAAGGTACCAAAAAGTTACATGCAAAACAGTTACCAAATGGAATATCAAAACACCCCCGCCGCAACGCGGTGGGTTCTAATTAATTGTTATAACAACAACGAAACAGTACTCTTGGACCCATTAAAGAATACAGGATTTTCTTACCCAAAAGCTCTTGTTGAGGCCCAGCCCAACACCAAAAGCCCAATGAGAAACAAGCGAGACATCCTTTTAAATACACACTATGAAAATAACACACACCAACTAGGGTTTCATATCACTCCATCTTCCTACATTTATCCGCCGTCAAACCTTCAAATCAACAATGGCAGAACAGGTACATTTAACACACAAACCCACCTTCACTTCATCAACTAAACCCATCATTTTATATAATATTATTCTAACTTTTTATATTTTTGTGTTCATTTTGTTTGTAGACCGAGAAGGCTTTTTTGAAGCAACCCAAAGTGTTCCTCTGGTAAGTAAAAGATGTATTGGGTATTTGTGTTTTTTATCTTTAGTAACAAAGTTTGAATATTAATGTTGGTAGATTTAATAATTTATAAAATTTTAGTGATTTGAGTTAGTAACAAAATTTAAATGTGTTTTTCTAATTAATAGCTTATTTTAACTTGTTGGGTTTTATAGTTCGAAGAAGAGTGGAAAGGGGAAAAGACCAGGGAAAGGTGGAAACAGGTTCTGGAAGAGTATTGGTTTGGGCTTCAAGACCCCAAGAGAGGCTATTGAAGGTTTACTTTTTTTATAATTTTTGTTTGTGAAATGAGTTTGAATGTTACTGTTGATTTTGGATAATTTTTGGACTATATACATGATACATGATGTGTTGAAAAACTTTATGATCATGTTTTTTAGAAGTACTTGGACTAGCTTGTTTATGTGGCTTAAGGGGTTAATGTTATAGAAAAACTTGTATGCTTATCAAGTTAAGTTAATGAGCTTTAAAAAAAGCATTAAGCTTAACTTCTTTAGCTTGAAAGTGTTATTAAGTGTGCTGACGAAGTTTTTCAAAGTTAAAGATGCCAATGCACTATTAATGTAAGGCAACACAAACATTTCTAATTAAGAGCTTTGTATGTTTTAGAATTTATAATTCTGAATTTGAATTTGTTTTGACCAAGTTTGTTTGAATGAGGTTGTTAATATTGATTTTAGACTATTTTTGTTGTGGAATTTGTTATTCTTTGTTTGAATTCGTTTGTGATCAACCTGTTAGAGAACATGGTTTGTGGTCATGTTTTTGAGTGATAATCATGTGTCATTGATGATTATTTTGTGTTGTTTTGGTTTTTTGGTTCATGGGTAATTGTTTTAGCAATTATGAATCCTGATTTTTTGCCTGATTGGCTTTTATTGATAGAATTTAAATCATTAGTCAATTTTACTGCATACTGTATTCTGTCTTCATACCTTTGGCTATATGATTAAGGTAGTTTTTGAGTGCAAGTTGTATAGTGAGAATTAACTTTGTTGAGTTTTGATAGTGGGAAGGGTACCTTTTCACATAGTATCATTTCTCAGATTCTTTGTTTTTGGAAAAATAGCTTATTCAATAGAAGAGTAGAAAGCACGGATACCTTTATTGTTCATTATTAGCTGTCAAATTTAACTCTTTTTTCAGGAACTTACATTGACAAGAAGTGCCCATTCACTGGTGATGTTTCCATCAGAGGTCGTATTGTTGCTGGTACATGCCACAGCGCTAAGATGGTGAGGACTATTATCGTTCGAAGGGACTATCTCCATTATGTCAAGAAGTACCAAAGGTAAAAATATAGAGCATGATTGTTACAATCTTCGCAAAAGCAAACTTTAGTGTGGTATCATTATTTGTTTATATCAACTTGTTTTGTACAGATATGAGAAGAGACACTCCAACATCCCTGCTCACATCTCACCATGTTTCCGTGTGAAGGAGGGTGACCATGTCACTGTTGGGCAATGCAGGTTGGTTTCTTTTTTATGCCTAGCATACTGAATCATGGTTATGCTGTCATATAACATATATAAAACTTAGATTTTAAAATTTTGCAAGCATGTTGGCTAGAGAAAGTGGAAATTTCTTGGATTTAAGTGAATGGATAAATAACAGAATTAAAGGATAACATTAAAAAATTTAAAATTATATCTCTGCTATGATATTTGTTTTTCATAACCAATATTGATTTAAGATAGTTAATAGTCTTAAACCAATATCTTTAATCTTGAACAGACCCAAGATGCTAAACAAATTATAAAACCAATATTGGTTTAAAATTACAACTACACATATGCTTAACAAACCTAAGATAAAAACGCCACCCCCTAAAACCCCATCGCCACTGTATCCACATCAACATTACATTATCTCATTCAACAATAAATATAGTTTTGGTATTTTCAATAACCCATGTCATACTATGAAGTTTTTGCTGTTCATATTGTTTTGTTAACTCAAATAAACGCCTCAAAGAGTAGCCATATGAATGCTTTTTAGGATTTCATATCGAGCTTAGTTAAAAGGCTGATATCTAACTTGTTTTTTGTACTAATTAAATAAGTTTTATCTTCATTGATTTCTTTTTAATTTGTATTAAAAACATCCTTGATTTGTTCATTGGGTGTTTGTTTGACCATCAAACATCCATGAACACGTCACGGACATGTTACTTTTCATTTATTTTAAAAAATGTAATTCATGTTTTTTTAAGGTAAAATATGTTTAGATATGCAACAAGTCTTTTTGTTCGCGTTTAGATGCATTTTTTAATGTGTAAAATTGCCCTCGAATAACTCAATGTTTGGGATTGATCTCCATTTGGTTCAGACAGGGGCATATAAAAATGGTTTTGAGCTTGTTTTTTCAGATTATTGTTTATTAATCTTCTGAAATTAGTTTGAAGTTAAGGAGCTATGAACTTTATGTTCATTGTTCTTTCAACCTACATTCATTGTTGACTTTTATCCAAAGAAGTATATTACAATTAAAGCTTGTTGGCCACTACTTTATAAAATTGTTAGGGAGTTTTTCTGTAATTGATAAAAATAATGTGGAATTGTTATGCTGTTTTGAAAATTTTGGCAACAAAATTATTTTATAATTACACATTCACACCTTTATTAAGCTATCTTTGTGTTCACCAAGACATGTTTTTTGATTATCGATAAGGATAAAAATAATCTTCCCCTAGAACATACATGGGTTGTCTGTCTGCTTGTTATATGTTACTAAACTATGTTTTTATTCCTTTTCATATTTGGCTCTGACCTTTTGTTTTATTTTTTGTTTGCAGACCATTGTCAAAGACAGTGAGGTTCAATGTCTTGAAGGTGATTCCAGCAGGATCATCAGGGGGTGGGAAGAAAGCCTTTACTGGCATTTAAGTATACTAGTGCTTCAACTCTTTTTGCTTAATTATGTAAAAGTTTTCTAGAACCAAATTTGACTGATATCGTTCCATCTACATTAATATGCTGTTGTTTCTGGTTTTTGCCAACACTTTTGAGAGTTATTTTAAGGAATTTTGATATTGGGTATTTGTTCTCTATCTGCATTGGTGTACTTGCTGGTAACAATGGAGTGTCAGGTGTTGGCTTAACCTAAATGTCTTGCTCATGCAATGCGGCTTTGTTTAGGTTTAATAGTAAAATCTACTCTTGTAAACTGTAGTACTGCCTAGACATTTTATTGGTAATCTATACCGTTGGCGGTTTTATAAATCAGGTGTGCTTGAAATGCTCGGGCTTTTTTCTCATATGTTAAAGGCTTTCATCTTCACCTTATGATGTGATTGATGGCTTTTAACCTAAGAAGTGTGAAGGATAGGTATTCAGCATTTCTCAGCACCTTTGTTTTTAAAAGGCATCAATTGTTAAGCTACAGTTTACACGTAGTTGCTCCATAGAAAATAAGGTTCCATACTAGGGATGAGCGGTCTGATCCCGCATCAATTAGTGGACCGATTTTTCCCGAAGATAAATTAGTGGTACTTGCATCGTGATCGAAGCAGGATTCTGATATCGGACACGAAATCGGGTTTTCCCGCTTTTTCGGAAATTCCGATTTGTCTGGGTCCGTCATGCAGATAAGTTCCGATTTTTTTCACCTTATTTCGTAGTCCCTGACTGCATCAGATTTCAAGAATCAGATCTGCTTCGACATCTGATGCAGTGCGGTTCGGTTCGGCTTCGGGATTCGGTTCAAACGCTCATCCCTATTCTATACCACTCTTCACCAGTTGTTTATGGGAGAGGAAACGAAAGCAAAGAAGAGAAGAGTGAAATGTAGCAAGTTTTTTACCACTCTTTACCAGTTATTTGAGCTAGAAATAAATGAAAAGAAGGCAAAGAAGAGAAAGATACAACATTATTGTTATACCATATGTTTTAAGGGAGAATTATATGTATATTATTTTTAAATTTTAATATTACATAAATATCACTTTTATAATTACATTATCTTTTTCAAACTTTTAATTTTTCTTATATATTCAAAAATCAATTTAATCATAATTATATTAATTTAATCATACTGGTCGCTATAGGAAGCGGTGGACCTTCAGTGACACCATCACGCACGATCCTCCATAGCAACGAACCATCACAACGTGTAGTGGTTGCTTTTTTGCTCTTTTTTTGCGGTCTTAACCAGCGAACTCCAAGAAAAATGAAACGGTCAAAAAATGGGCTCCCTCTGATGTATACTTGCATTTTAAAATTTTTTTTATTCATTAAATTTTATCATTTTATTTAGAAAAATTACTGCGTTTGGTCACATGATATCTCGAATAACAACTTTTAGTTTAAGTCGTTTTATTATACCAAGAAGATCTAATTTTAAACTTTCTTGTTTTGGTCTCTAAAATGGATGGGCGTTAGTTAAGTCAGTTAAGATTTTTTGCGTATTAGTCCTTCGTTAATAATTTATGCACCGTTAGTCCTTATTTTTTAAATATACTTCCCGCCATTGCTCCGTTAATAATAGTTATCGCCGCTTTTTTATGTTTTTATCCGTTTTGTCGGTTTGTTATCCGTTTGAATCGCTTTTTACGTTTTATCCGTTTCGTCCCTTTTTTTTACGCCGCCCATTTTACGTTTTTGTCTGCTTTTATCCATTTCGTTCGTTGTATATTCGTCACCGTTTTGTTACGTTTTGTCCGCTTTTTTCGGTTTTCGTTGTTTTACGTTTTGTCCGCTTTTTTCGTTACCGTTGTTTCGTTTTTACGCTTTTTCCTTTCACGCTCGTTTTTATCCGCCGCCCGTTTTTACGTTTTTTTTTCGCCGTCGCTTTTTTACGCCGCCGCTTTTGTTCGCTTTTTTCCTTTCGATCGCTTTTACGTTTTGTCCCTTTTTTTCGTTACCTTTGTTGTTTCGTTTTTCTGCTTTTTCTTTTGCGTTCGTTTTCATCCCTTTGTCTGCTTTTATCCGTTTTCATTCGCTTTTTTTTTCACAAAAATTCTAAAACCGAATTTTTTCACAAATTTGAAAAAAAATTCCAAAAAATTTTGAAAAATAAATTGGAAAAAATATTTTGAAAAAAAATTCCAAAAATTTTGAATAAAAATTAAAAAAAATTTGAATAAAAAATATTTTTTGAAATTTGAATTTTTTCTAATTTTTTTTCGAAATATTTTTATCCGTTTTTGAAATTTGTTTTTTTTTTTTTTCGAAATATTTTTTTCGAAATATTTTCATCCGTTTTTGAAATTTGATTTTTTTTCAAATTTTTTTTCAAAATATTTTTTTCCAATTTTTTTTGGATTTTTTTTCTTTTGAAATTTTTTTCAATATGTTGAAATAGTACAAAACGAAGAAAACGGATAAAATGTAAGAAAACGGATGAAAACCGATAAAAGCGAACTAAAACGGACAAAACGTAAGAACAACGGATGAAAACTGCAAAACGAAGAAAGCATAAAACGTAGAAAACGGATAAAAACGAACGAAGACGGATAAAACAAACAAAACGTAAAACAACGGGAAAACGGAAAAACGAACGAATCGGCGAAAAGATTAAAAACGAACGAAAACGGATAAAAACAGACAACAACGTAAAATGGCCAAACGGATAAAAACGAACGAAAACGGATAAAAAGATAAAACGTAAAAATTTGGGCGAAACGTAAAAAAGTCGAAACGGATAAAAACCGACAAAATGGATAAAATGGACAAAACGTAAAACGGACGAAACATATAAAAGCAGATTTAAAAGGGATAATAACGTAAAAACGAAAAAAACGGGAAAACGGATAAAACGAACGAAAACGGATAAAACGGACAAAACGTAAAACGGCGATAACTATTAACGGAGGGATTAAGCGGGAAAACTATATTTTAAAATTAAGGACTAACTGCAAAATTATTAACGAAGGACTAATAGCGCACAATACTTAACGGACTTAACTAACGCCGATCCAAAATAGGGACCAAAAGCGTGCAAAGTTTCAAAATTAGACATCACTGTGTAATAAAAACGACTTGAGACTAAAGTTGTTATTCGTGTGATACCATAAGCGACCAAACGCCAGAATTGTTTCTTTTATTTATATATATACGCCGCACCTCATAACTTTTATACATAAATTCTCATTCTATCGTTATATTTACTTTGTTTCTATTATCTTTTATACAAAATGTCTCAAAAAAAAAAAAAAAAAAAAAAAAACCAAAAGAGCGTCATTTTAGTTTTTTACACAAATAATCTTTTATATAATAAAAGAATTACATCATTTCCGGTTGTTTTAAAACCCTTCTCATTGAAAAAACATTGGACCAATAGAGAGCTTGATTTTGCCACGTGTCAAATCGAGCGATGTGATCGGTCAATAAAAAACAAAATTGAATTGATTTTGGCCAAACTTTAATATATTGGTGGAGAAATTTAATTGAGAAAAAACACATAAAATATAAAGCAGACTGGGTTTGTGAAAACAAAAACTTAAAAAAGGAGGAGGTAACTAATAAAACTTTAGTGGTTAAATGATAAATAAATTATATAAAAGTAAGTGTAAATTTATAAATTTCCATGTTTTTCAATAATTTTACAAAATAAACATATAACCCCTTACACTTTATACTCCTAAACTTTATAATATAAACTTTGTTTAAAATTATATGATTACTAATATTAGTTTTAAACTTTCATCCAGTAAAACTACAAAATGTTGTAAATATATGAATTAGTTTTGGTACATGCTAAATATTTTGAGGATAAATATTTGTTTCGGACTTTCATTCATTAAAAAAATTATTATATATGTTAAGTAAGGACCAAAGTTATTTTATTTTAAAAGTTTAATCTATGCGTACACATGTTTGAATATTCGCTAAATTATTATTAATGAGAATATAAGTATCAAATGGTATGCACGGGTGCTGTGACATGAAAATAAATATACGTGATCGTACTTATAACAACTACTCATGTTATTCTTAATTAAAGTTTATACACGGATATCTGAAAAAATATTTTAGAAATCTTTACTAAGCATATTATAACTTCATCAACACTCATTATGTGCTACTAAATTCACACATTTTGTACAACATGATATCAGAAGTTGAAGTTAAAAAACAACCTCGACCTCAACCTCAACATATGTGTTAGTTAAAAAAAGTTAAATCTTTCATCCAAAGAATTTTCACAAAATATTAATAGATATTAACACATAATAAAAAACTTGTGCATAAATATTAGTTGTACTTAAACTTCTAAAAAGAAAAATACATCACAAAACACATGTGTCAAAAATGTAAAAAAAATAAACTTCTAAAAAGCGGAGTAGACATTATAAACTTAAAGGATCTGAATGTAAACACCACAAATCCTACCTTCTACCCATCAAGACCCGACCTCACCCAATCGAACTGTGCACGTAAAACCCGAAAAAATATATTGCACCAAAAACCCGACCACCACCAATCGTAAATTCTAAAAGGAAACGATGCACACCGAAATACATTCCTCTTCATTCGCACATAGACAAAACCTAACCTTTCCAAAAATTAACTAATTGCACTCTAAAACCGTACAATTCGATCAAACAAAAACAATTGGCCTCTAATCGAGTCGTTAAAGAAAAGGTATGTTCATGAACAACTAACACAATATATAATTTTGAAACAGGTATCATACATGAATTTTCTGTTTGGTTGGATTAATGATCTTTGTAAGTTTAGTTAATCATGTGTTTGTGTTAAATTGTTATTTATGTGTAAAGTCAAAAGGTTTATGTTAGATTCTTAATTTAATACATGTAAAGAAAAAATAAAATTTAAATCTCTAAACCCTAATATCATCAAAACAAGATCAATTTATCAGTTGATTATTATCATGTTTCTATAACCCTCATGACGCAAATATTTTTACAAACAATACATAATTAAGTTTAGTCCAAGGGTTTTAACTATGGCTGCTGAATAAAATTTCATTCATTCAATTAGGGCTCATAAATTGTTTATTGGGTTAATCATATTGTTTGTGCAAAACATGGCGAGTCATGGCCAAGAAAGTTAGCAAGTAATTTCAGTATTGTCAAAAAAATTAGTCACGACAATGGTGGTTCCCTCAATAGTTTAAGATAAGATGTCTTTTGAGCAACGATTTTTCATCTCTTGGAACACATGAAGAACGCATGCATATCATGAAACAACAATTCTGTTTCACCACCTATTCAACCATATTTAATCTCTGCAACTACAAGCATGGGCAATCACAATATGGGGTAAACTTAGCTTATGGACCTCCGCAAACTCAGACTGTTCACTAGGTAGCTTTACGCTATTTACTTTTGTTGTACAATGATTTAGTATATGGAGTTTATTAGATGTGTTTGGGTAAACTTATTTAGACAATTGTGCCTAATAGAAGTATCAATTATGAGCTCTTAGGTAGGCTTTGAGGCAAGAGGTAGCTATATATGACATTACAAACGCGTAATAAATTTATGTCTAAACCCTGCGCGTGGATGGGCATTGAAAGCATTAGTGCAGGTACTTCAATAGTAGTTAATAGAGAAAGGTACTTTGTGTGAACGATGCCATAAAAAAAAGGTTTTTGGTATATAATGCATAGGCTAATATAGGTTTTGTTGAAGTGAGCCATCTTTAGTGTCGGTATATATCCAATATGCTTTTGGACAAAATGTAAATTTCTATTACAAGAATCTGACTTTGGGGTAGTTGAGTAATTCTTTTATAGCCGTTTTCTCTTGCACTTACGAGTTCAGGTACAAATTCAAACATCCATGTCTCTGTGTGTAATGCATAGGAATAAAGAGGTATATTACCGAGTATCAGTTTTGTGGGTGGTTTGTCTACAGCTATCAAATAACAAATAGTTATTTATATAGGAGAGTCAAACAATTTTATGATATGTCGATAAATAAGAATAAAATGAACTGTTAGGGTGTGAGGAATAGGAATATAGAGGTGGAAGACACTGACCGCCCTTTTTTTGAAACCACCGAGGACGTAACTTAATTGAAATAGAGAGGTAAGAAGAGAAAATATTTTGGTTTGATCAAGTCCTACATTGTCTTGCCGCTGTCAGACATCGACATGAATGTGGAATATCACTTCAACATGTTACTCAAGCTTTAAAGGGCCAACACCATCCCTTAGAAGCTCGCTTGCACACAATCTTCATGCTCCTACTGATACACTAACTAATCGACAAAATAATGAATCTGCTTTTTATAGGAGTAAACATTTTTTCTTCAGTTTTACTCATTCTCCATTATAATTTCTTTAATTTTTCTCTTCATTTTGCAGGGTTTCAGGTTAGGGAGGCAAGAGCCAAGGAACGTGAGCGAGTCGGTGTTGGATGAATAATTTTGGGAAACCGGAATGGATTCATAAACACTAAGAATCTGTCGTTGGAAAAATTGAAAGCCAAAGGGACGAATGTTCGGTTCATCAATATAATACAACACACAAGCGGAAAAATACACATCCTACAATCCATTGAAGACTATGACGTCCCTTAACTGACGAACAAATAAAGAACCCACATCGTTCTTCCAATATTACACATTGTTGCCATCCCGGAGTTCATAATATTTGGACGGAACTTTTTTTGGCTTACATTGTTCGAGCAACAGAAACTACCGGCGAGTAAACAATGGTAAAAAGACTTGAAAAAGACACCTATAATATATTTGTATTACATATAACTAAGCATTATTACAACACAAAAAATGAAAGTCTTTTTTATAAACATTTTTAAATCTCGATAAGTTCTTGAGTTCAAGATTAGCAGTTGGGACAAGCTTGAGTTGATAGTGAGGAAATATGTCTTTGAGGTTATGAATATAACTCATGTAGGAATAGTTTTGATTACTTGTGTATATTCTTTTGATCCTATTTTTAATCAACCAAGTAAACCTACTTAAGAGATGTTAAGTTTTTTTGCTTTCTAATCGATAATAATACATAATTAAACCTTTATGAAAAAACGAGGTGATAGTGAGGAAATATGTCTTTGAGGTTATGAATATAACTCATGTAGGAATAGATTTTTAATAGTTGTGTATATTTTTTTTATCCTATTTTTAATCAACCAAGTAAACCTACTTAAGAGATGTTAAGTTTTTTGCTTTCTAATCGATAATAATACATAATTAAACTTTTATGAAAAAACCTCGTGTGTGCACGGGTATTATAACTAGTAGAAACATACAAGAGTTACTTTAAATAGGACTAAACCATATATATAGAACTAATTAAATGAAGACCAAAAAAACTTGGCGAGCTATTTTTATTGCTGAGTGCCTAAGTTATAGAGGTTGGCACAAAATCTGGCATACCATTAACACAACGTAATTGTGCTCTAAACCATTACAAATAGCATGCATATCCACTGCTGCTAGACATAACAACACCAACGTCACCCTCCAAATAGTGTTTTGATTAATTTGTGCCAATGGCGGAGAATGTGTCTGCAACCAGAAAGTCCAGGTGGTCGCTGGCAGGAACCACGGCTCTTGTAACTGGTGGTACACGTGGAATTGGATATGCTGTGGTGGAGGAATTAGCAGAGTTAGGTGCTTCGGTTGACACCTGCTCTAGCAACGAGGCTGAGCTCAACAATATGTTGCAACAATGGTCCGAAAGGGCTTTGATGTCACAGGTTCGGTTTGTGATGTAGCTAATCGTTCCCAACGCCATCAGCTTCTAGAGACAGTTTCGTCTCATTTTAGTGGCAAACTCAACATTTTAGTAAGTTGTTACTTTAAAAAAGTTTACAGGATGAGCATATACTGTAGTATATACCTATTGTTAGCATAAAAAGTATCATATGCTTTTATGTTTTCTTAGTCTTTTTGATCGTTTACAAGATTAATATATGTAGAGAATTTTAATTTTTACACCATACACCAATTAGAGTACAAAGCATTGTTGGGCATCTTATTCACAACAGGGGTATACCGTACGTCCATATATGCTGCTTGTTAGAGTTATTCTAGCAGGTTACGCCATGTCACCTCCTATTTCAAATGTCGGACATTCTTTATTTTCACAATTCTTATGTCACTCTCGCAAGGCCGGAGGTCCTTTTCTACCAAAGGTAGAACCGGAAGCGGCCTCTCTACCTTAGGTAGGGGTAAGGCTGTTTACATATCAACCTCCCCCATAAATCGTGAAAGACGGTATTGGGAGTTACTTTACTTTACTAATTTTGTCATTCTCGCTCATGTTATTTTGGTTCCGTGCTTCACTAAAGTTTTTTCTTTCTTCTCTTATATACATTAAAATGAAAACTGTACAACCGTTTGCCAACTTTTAGTATACGTTCTATAAAAGTGTGCGCATCCTTATATTTCTTGATAGGTGAATAATGTTGGGACATACATAAAGAAACCGACAATTGAGATTACTGCAGAAGAATACTCTATGATCATGGCTACGAACTTAGAATCCTGTTACCACATATCTCAACTTGCACACCCTCTTTTAAAGGCTTCTGGATCTGGAAGCATTGTGTTTATTTCCTCGGTTGCAGGTCTACTTAACGCATTTGCTGGATCGAGTTACTCAGCCACTAAAGATATTAATTTATGGTTGCATGATTCTCTTTAGTCAATATATACAAATTAAAGGGGATATAATTAATGTTATTTTTTCTGTTTATAGGAGCAATGAATCAGCTTACAAGAAATTTAGCTTGTGAATGGGCCAACGACAACATTTGGAGCAACTGCGTAGCACCATGGATCATTAAAACCTCACTTACTGAAGATGTGTTATACCAACTTCTTTTTTTCTACTTATAAGCTAGGTAAAGGTTTCCTTATTCTCATACAATAGAGCTCAACAAGAAATGTTTGTTTCGCGCAGATAGCTGGAAACACGGAATTAATTGATAGTATGTCATCTAGAACTCCTCTGAGGCGCCCTGGAGAAGCAAATGAAGTTTCGTCATTGGTGGCATTCCTTTGCTTACCTGCTGCTTCATACATTACGGGCCAAACCATAGCTGTCGATGGAGGGTTTACGGTTAATGGTTTTGAGTAAGTGTGATTTTTCGTTTCAAGGGGGTTCCTCCTAGGAATTCTTGCTAGCATGATGAACCACTAATGCAATAATGTACCGAACAAAACCAAATAATGCAATAATGTACCCAACAAAACCAAATAATGCAATAATGTATTCATAAATAGTGTTGTGAGCCGATACCCATTAGGGTTAATCATCTTTCATCATCAACAGTTTTATCATTCGAGTTTTGCTAGTGTATTCATAAATTTATTGAGTAACACTCAACTCACACTTGACCAGTTTACGGGTTTGAAGGAAAAAAGCATATTTTGCTTTTAATCTTTAAGACTAGACGAATGCTTTTGCATAGCAACGGGATTTTATAGCGTTATTCTTTTAATTTATAGTCGCGTGGTTATTCATTTTCATCTACTATAAACTAACGGAATACTAAAAAAAAGTGTAATATGGTGTTTTGAGAATTAAACATTACTCACTTTTAAGTTTTAAAGAAAAAATATGCATACTTTATGTACTATAAATTTGTGCTGAGAGATCATTCTAGTATCTGGTGTCCTTAATGCCACTTCAATTTATCTACTAAATGTTCTCCATGTTGCCATTTATGCCTGATGGTGTAACCTACCTACAACCGGTGCCTAGCCTCTGAGCAGTCCACGCATAGTTTTTCCTAGATGTGTTAATTGGTGTAAAGCCTACTAGGCTACCGTAAAGGAAATCAGACAATGAGGAAACCATGATTGCCATTGTTACACCCGGCCTTGCAAGTATTTGTTACTAGTTTTTGATTAATATATTAGTTATTCGAGTTTTGTTCTTATAATCATATTTGTAGGTGGCATGGATAGGTTATTCAGTTTTACATAACTTATCTTAAATTTGAATATTTATGTTGGGACATACCAAAAGAATGTTTTAACAAATTATGTTCATTTCCTTTATGTTAATGTTTTGTTGAGAAACTTGAAGCAAACAGAGATCAATCTCTCCAAGAACAGAAACAAGTATCAACTTAACTTCAAAAAACCTATATCGATATGAAGAAAAGATTTACATATATCTCACCTAAACTGATAATTACATATTTCCCAAAGACGCTTTTAAAAGATTTACATCATCATTAGAAACTTGTTTTGAAATATGTATTTCAAGCTTCTAGATATATGAAATTCCCAAGAAAAATTGCATTAGAATGATTAAGATGGGCGCAATGGTAGAAAAAGATGAAGAATTTGAGAGATGAGACAAGGACAACAAAAGAAGACTCTTTTCAATAAAAATTGGCATATTTAAGCTGTATTTTGTATAGATAGAGACTGGTAAATCATATGAATCGGGTGTTTGGTATTGCTTATTTTTCTGTTTTTGCTTAAAAATAAGTACTTTTAAAAAAAGTACTTTTGAAACCAGTGTTTGGATTTGCTTATTTTGTAAAAAAAAACTCAATATATATGTAAAAACAATAATTTTAATGGACTTTTAATCAAGTTCATTTTAAAAATAGTTCCAAAGAAAAAAGAAAAAAGAAAAATCATTTTATTAAAAGTTTAACATTAAATACGAGAGTAAAAAGACATTTTAATTTAATATCAAAAAACTAAAACGAAATAAGCAACTTTTAACATGCTTATGAAAAACATCTTTGTGTCTAGATAGAAAAAAAAAGTACTTTTCTGCTTACAAAAACAGATAAGCTGAAAAGCATAAATAATAAGCAATACCGAACACCCTCAAAAGTGGAAAAAAAAAAAAAAAAAAAAAAAAAAAAAAAAAACGGACGTGTTCTGTTACTGCAACCAGCAACACATGAGATGGTTATACAGGGCATTCCTACCAAAGACGACACTTATTCACTATTCAGAGCTATTAGCAAAACTCACATCTGAGTCTTGTCCTTTGACAAAAATTGTTTGCTAAAGATAGATTATATTCAGTCTTTTCATTGTATCCAGTCTTTTCAGTTTCTTTTAAAACTTAAATCATGTTAGATTCCTCAGCATTGCAATAGGATTTGAACAAGGGATGTTGTCCTCTGCATTCAACATTAGATAGTTGGAAACAAACTACTACAAAAGTAAAAAACTTTAGTGTGGGTGAAGTCAAACTACAAAGGCATAAGATGCAATATACAATGCTCTTATATTGGGCTACAAAATGACAATAAAAAGTTACAAGGTTATCATGTATTCAACCACTAGATGGACTTTTACGTTACATTCTTTTCAGTAGAATTCAGTAATCGTAAGGACACCTCAACCTTTCTTCACAGGCCTTTGAACATATGACTTGTTAGGGTCTTCCGTCTTCAGCTTTGGTGGACGAAGTTCACCTTTCTTCACCTACACGCATCACAAAGAACCCATCCAGCATATGTCAGTCCTTTTTACAATAACCATGTAGTAGAAATGGCCAATAGGTGGGTCATGTACTGTGTCCAAACTCATTCGGGTCAGAACACGTCACTTTTTTGTACAGGCAAAAAAGTTCGGTTATAGTTGACCTATCGGCCTTTATTTGTTCCTATTTTCACAAGTTATATTGATAACCAATGTATAAAATATGATTTTAGAGGATTACACATCGGGTCACTTTTGATCCATTTGGCTAGTTTATTTTGAACTAACTTTTTAAGTTACCCGTTTGACCCTTTGGATATTACATATAACCTAAATTTACCCACTAATTCAAATGAATGGATCAAAATGCCACTATAAAACAAAAACGAAAGGCGGAAGAAAAGACATAATGTTACCTTCTTTCCCCCTTTCATGAAGTCCCTCCAGCTGGAAACCTGATTAAGATGATAAGATAAGAAGTCAGAGGGATCAGCAATGCAATACAGCATAATAAGACACACAAAATTAACGCTGTATTCATCAACAATAATGCTTTTTATCAGGTATACATTAATATTATATATATTAACATTCTCAGGTCTAGTGCTGGCATGTATGATTTGGGGAAACAAGATATTGGTCACATCATTCAGTCAAAAAATGTATGTTTATTTTGGTAGTATTCTGATGTGCACACCTTAGCAAGAAAAGTACAGTCAAGAATTTACCAGCACAAATCTGTTGAAGTTAAAAAATTCGACCAGTGTTGGTTTTGGTGGTTAACTGGTCACAATTTGATTATTCAATTGAACTAGAATAAACCAAAAAACTAAAATATTTTTTAATACTAAAAACAGAAAACATATTCAAATAGGTTGTGTGCTTATTGTTGAACACGCTCACATCCAAACTTTGCATTCAAGTAGTAAAATAGGACAAAAAGTAGTATTAAAATATAATACAAACCCTATTTTCTCTGGTTCCTTCCCACTGTTCCTCGTGTTCCCGCTTTCGTTTCCACATCTCTTTAGTTTCTGCCTCATCCTTCTTCAATCTACCTTCCTCCTCAGAAATCTATACAAAATTTAGTGGACAAGTTATTAACATTAGCTATACTAACAATTACAAGGTGTTTACTTTAAAGTAACAGATAGTAGATAAAACTGTGGGTTATTTTAAGACATACTCTCATCTGCATTTTCCTCCTTCGCCATTCTTGGTCAGTTAGTATTTCCCGAACCTTCAATTTTAGCTGTTGTTGATAAGCCTCGGACTTTTCATACTCTTGCTCATATTTTCCCTGCAAGGAACATCGAACAAAAAACATATCATAATCTGCATACTTTTCAAGCCTAAACGACCAACCATTATCTCGGATACCAATATGACAAACACAATAACAGATATACAATCAAGAAAGGAAAAATAACAAAAAATGAACTAGGAAGAACAGGTGCTTTAGAATCCTTAACAAATCCAATTGGGTGCTCTGTGGCTATTGTTCTTCGAGGGTGTTTACCTCGTGTGGCTTAACTGTTATCCTCAAGTTTTTTTTACCACAGATGCAAGGGAATACAAAAATGGGTAACTTGGTAAACTATATAAGAAATGGGGAGACATTAGCACTTTAAACTCTATATTAGACTATTTCTTACAGACATGAGTGTATAAACAAGAGAAGACAAATTCTTATGCATAATAACTTGGTCTAACAAACGCATCAAATATAAAAACACAACCCATATCATAAACAGTTTAGAACATTTAAATCTCACTTTCCACATATCACGAACTCGAAACCCCACATCTGTATCCATGCACATACTCAAAGCTTGGTAACATAATGATTAAACTCTGATACTCAATAGAATGCATTACTGAGTATGCATATACGAGTTCTAAATATTTCAGTTCTAGCAACATTTCTTAATTAATACAACAGCAACTTAGAATATCTCAATGTAAGTGACTGAAGAGGACATGATTAATTAGTGCATAGACACAAACTTTTATTTTAAAGTTGGATGTTATTAACTTGTTAATGTCACTCTGTAAGTGCCTGAAGATAGGGATCCATGTTATCACATTCCTAAAAGTTATAATTACAGAACTTATCAGCTTATGCTTAATATCGAGCTTCAAAAAGTTTCCTAGAAAAGTTCAAGATGTTATGCTACAAATTCTTAATGATTGCAATTAAAAAAAAAAAGAGCATTTGACACTCAGAAATATACCAACTTCATGCTAGTAAAAAAAAGGTTGGAAACTCTAATATAAAAGAAAAAAAAGCACCTTCATGCATCAAAGTGTCAAAACACTGTCTCTTTCTAATATTAACATGTAATTTTATGATACTAACACTAGAATTATGCTTTAATTACCTCATCAACTAGTGACTTCAGCTTAGATGCAGTGTCTTTCTTTAGTTGCTTTTTTCTCTTTGCCCGAAGTTCTTCTGCAAATGAGTCAAGTAGATTTAAGATTGTCACACCAAATGAGCAAAATAATATGATACAAGTAATTATAAAGTCTGAATATCAGTATGACACAAAAAATGATCATTGCATTCTAGCATCTCGAATCCAATTACAAATTAAGTCATTATATATTTCAGGTCAGCATTGTTCTACATTCTATTAGGTCACATGACATGCATTCAACTTCATTTTCCTGACACTAACGTGTAGCAATTATGATCTTAAACGACACACACACTGATCTGCTGCATTCAACCATATTATAAGACATGAATATTTCCTTATCCTGACAAGCGTGGCAATTAGGATCCAATAGCATCATTATGTTGAATGTATACATACATACATATGAGCCCATTGCCACAATAATATTATGAGCACAGGAACATATAGAACATACAATCCCAAAGAAAGCATGACGTTAATTGTTGAAATGTCTCTCTGTTTTGTTCTTGAAATTCTGAATGATTTATACATATTCAACTTGGGGGGTTTTAAACGGCACTGGTGATATTAGTCGCAGGATTACTTTACTATTTCGATTAGTTTCTATTCGTTACTTTCATCTAGTTCCTATTTAACAAGAGACTAACGGACCTCGGCTATTGCATAATCTTAGAGCACCAGGTTACCTATAAATATTAAAATTGGTTGTTCAACCAACAATAGTCAAACTTATAGCATCTCTAACACTCCTTGTGTGTACATACTTGAAATCTTATTCAATGCAATGGAACTCTTTAGTCCTAATGGTAGCAAACAAATCATGACAGATCTGAAAACTTGTAGGCATAACACATGTCAGACCATATAGCAGATATGATATATCATCAAGACATTAAGGTTTGGGCACATGACCAGAAATAATACATGACTACTACAGTAGAAGCAGAACGTAGCTTTAGTACAAACCTCTTGCTGCATTGATTTGGTTTACAAGATACTCTCTTTCTTGTGGATCCAGTAATAGTTGTTGGGCTTTCGCAAGTGCTGCACAAAACAAAAGTGAACTGTTGTTATTGTAGCGTAAGATGTGTTAGTAAACAATTGTAAATGCATTTTCTGGGCAAAGAAGCATAAAAGATATCAGATAAGCCAATTGTAGAAGTTACTACAGTACTCTAGATACAGCTTACATTATATACCCTCCATCACTAGTTTTTAACTTTTGGTTTGGCCCGACTATAGAAAGTTTAAATAGCCATTTGTATTACTCAATTCTTCATTCGTGGTTGCATCCATTAACAAGTTTAAAATGCGTAAGTGCTTTTTAAAATGTAGATGACACAAGACTCAAGATTAATGCAGAGTGGGATCACTATCACCATAATGATAAAAAAAAAAACATACATGCTAAGAACAAATGTAAGGTCGTATCAAATTTAACTCCAACCCAAAAGAGCATATAAGTATTAAATCATGTGTATAGTACCTAACCAGTAATTTTGATAAGCTTTTATTACATGTATGATACCAAACGAAAAATCCTTAAAGTAGTTCGACTTTATTAAACACCCTTGACCCATTGAGTGAGACAGTAAAACATAAGTGCTATCACTAACCCAACAAAAGTCTCGTGCAAAAGATTTAATAAGAAACGGAAGGTATCAATGTTTAACAAAACGCTATACGTACCACCAAAAGCTTCTTTTGCCTGGGGATGCTTGCATTTGTCAGGATGGACCAGCAACGACAACTGCGTATCACCATTACATATATTAGAAGTGTCATACGTAGCCTATTTATGAATCACCAAACACCATATCAAGAATCTTAATAAACATACACACTTTAAGAACAAAGGTATCACCTTGCGGTATTGCTTTTTCACTTCTTCTGGAGTTGAATCGAATGGTAGATTAAGATACTCGAATGCATTTAGCTTGAAGCATGAAAGAATCCTGTGATAATAGTTATTCCAAGACCCATCTATTAGATAATGACATGATATCTCAGATTGTATGACACATAAAGTAATAACCAGTGAAAAGACATGGTTCATTGTGCAAGTTAGGCATATCTGATGCAGGATGCGGCAGAAAAAGTAAGAGTGCCATGACGCAGAAACTTAGATAATGGCTAACCTTTTAAGAATTTTTCTATGAAAGTCGAACTCACAAACATAATCGAATGACAGTTCGTGATAACTATTAAAATAAATAATTACATTGATAAATAACACTTTAGAATTCAAAACCTAATAGAACAGAGAAACAAATAAATAGAACTGCACGACCATCATAACTACTGTAGGTAACAAACAGAGCCCACAGTTTTTCTAGTCCAACAAACAATACTAATAAGCATCCTAAATGCTTACAAAGATAATACTCATCCTAAAAATATCAAATAATACAATTAGGACTCTTAAAAGATTCCTTTAATGCCCTTATCTTCTCATATGCCTAAAAGTAGACAAGCAGTGATTTAGAATTGTGTATGTATCCGAACAATACAGCATCGAAATGTTAAATCGTCTAACATATATGAACCGCATGTATGTAAGCTTAATTCCTGCCTGCAAAGTGACAAACCATCTAGCTCCGCTTAATGGTTTTTAAAACGCATCTAAATACCTAGAGTTTTTCCTCTGTTAGCCCAATAACACAATCACTTTCAATTGCATCAACAAAAGAAAATCTTCTGAAATTGTGAACTGTGTCGAAGTATATTTCCGTTTAGAATGCCGTTTGAAATTGAGCACATTTCTTAGAGAGATCATAACAGTTTACTGATAGGTTTTTCTAAAATGACTGACGCAATGCTTATCTGTTACTTTCTACGAGTAACAGAAGATGTTAACGCTGCTAGACAAAGGTAAAAGGGATTAACTCGTAAAGATTTAGAAATTGGGAATTGCTGGAACATTAATAGGTTGCATTCATAGTCCGGTCATATAACACTCACTTTCGAAAGCTCATGAGCTTATGAAACATAATCCGAAACCACATAAGCTCGTAAGCCGAAAAATAAGCTTAAATAAAGGGGTTTTGAATCTTAGATTACCATATTTTACAATATTATATGTATTATACTTATCCTAATTACTAATTATTTAGCAAACATATACAGTTTGATATATAAAACCAAATTAATCATTGGAAAATATACCTGGTGACTTCGTTATCGCGTTCAACCTCGCTAACTTCAGCGTAGAATGATTTGAGAAGCAAATCGTCATCGATTGATGATGATGACGTATTGGCTTCTCCCATCGCCCCCTTTTTTTCTTGTGTTATATTTGGGTTTCCGGTGATTTTTGGGTCGAATGATTAACAGTTTGTTGATGTGGGTTGTGTTTCTTAATTTTGGAACTGAAAGGTGAATACTTAGGAGCCTTTTATAGTGTTAGAGGTGCGACAGATCATTTTGTGTTAAAAAAAGTTTATGAGTTATAAACTAAAAATAATAAAAGTTCGAAGATTTAGGGATTAAATATAATGTTTTGAAACCCGTGTGGTTCAACCGGTTGAACCGCTCTGGTCGAAAAATAAGTCGATTTAAACCGAGTCAACCCGACGGGTTGGGTCAGAACGGGTCAATTTAAACCGGGTCAACCCACGGGGTTTGAAACGTCCCAGGTTAACCCGGTTTTCCATATGTATTAAAAGTTACCGGTCCTCTCTGGTTCGTTTTGGGCTGACTTTTATTGGTTAGCCGAACCGGTAACGACACCGGTTCCCGGTTGAACCCGTTGGTCCGGTCCGATTTTCAAAACTATATGTACCATCAACTTGTTAGCTTTTATGAAGATTTGTTTGTTTTATTAATTTGTATAATGTGTATAGTAACATATAATTTTCATTTGAGGGTGTTTTAAAAATAATATTAATTAGTGTGTTTAATTATTTTATATTTTGGATTATGTTGTAGCTTGTTTAAATTGTGCATTGTGAAAATTTTATTTTACTTTTTAGTAAGGGGTGTTTTAATTGATTGTTTTTAATTTGGTAGATATGCATTTAATTGGTTGTACAATGTGAATAAATTATTGTACTTTTAAGTAATGAAGTGTTTTAATAAAATTATTAATTATACCATATATTTATCTCACTTTTGACTTTCAACGCTTCACTTTTCAAGGTTTGACCGTTTTTCTTTTATATGTAGTATAAATTTGTTTCACTATTTTTTTTATAAAGTTCTATCAATACAAGTTACTATGTATCATGTGCAAGTTAGTGTAGAGGGCATGTTGACGTTTTTCCCTCGTCACATCATAAAAAAACATTTTCTTTATTTTTTCCATCAACTTTCTCTCAACCACTGCAACTAGGGGTGTCAGGAGGGTCGGGTCAACCCGACCAACTCGAACTCGAACCCGAACCCGATAAGGCCTTATCGGGTCGGGTCTAATCGGGTCAAAATCTTGTCAAGTTGTTTTGACCGAACCGATAACCGATAATGTTATCGGGTCGGGTTAGGGTTAAAAAAATAATGTTATCGTTATCGGGTCAACCCGATTAGACCCGATAATCAATTTTCCATTTTTATATATTAGTTTTATAGGCCCAAATTGGTTCTTTAGACGTTTTGTTTTTATGTATTAGCTTTTATATTTTAGTTTTTACAATATGTAACTTAAACGTTTGGTTTCCAATTTGAAACATCACATGAAAGTGTATTGGTACGTCGCTAATCGCTAAGCTTAGCTTTAGCATGTTACAGGTGTCCGTATGTAGAGTCTGATTCGGGTTTGTGTTGAAATTACCAAAACAGTTTGAGCTTATAAAATTACCAAAATTTCTAGCATCAGCAAAGAATAACAACATAAGTTCAAAAAGCAAGAATAACAAGCAAATATGTAATTCTAGTTTTGGAATTGATTAAAATGAAATGTTGCAATTTTCATGCGTCTATTCAAAATGAAAAGTGTCCCACAAAGGGATTACTAATTTATTTCCCTGCTCCACACATTAAATACATGAGACGCCAGTTTAGTTGCCTTCAAAGTAAAGGGATTACTAATTTATTGATGTTTTAACCCCAACCCGACCCGACTCAACCCGACCCGATAACACCCGAACCCGATAACCCGATTACTTATCGAATTCGGGTTCTGAGTGAGTTTTTAAAAATTCGCAACCCGACTCAACCCGACCCGACAAACCCGATAACCATGATAACCCGACCCGATAACACCCCTAACTGCAACACCTTCTCTCTTTCCTCATAATTTTTTTTATTTTTTATCATTAAAAAATGCTTCTTATACACACACAACCACCACAACAACCAATAATATAAGCTATATCTCCTCCTTTATCTTTATTTTATTTCGGCACTCAAGTCCCGCATGGAATCGTTATTGAGATTTTGCCGAATGAGAGGTGTGGTCTTCATGCAGGGAAAGCATTAAATGAGTGGTCACGTGGGTTTCCTTTTGTCCCACACCCTCTACCCTTATGCAAGCACTTTTCTTTCATTAAATATATTTTACTACATCATTGATGCATAACTAATATATGTAGAAGATTGATTATCATAACACACTTGTATCTTGTGATTTGGCCGAATATTTAGAGAGAGAAAGAAGTGGGAGTTCAAGTCTAGAGAGAGAAAGTGAAATAGAATATTTACTTGCAAATGAATCTCCAACTCTTTCCCATAGTGGGAAAGGGCTTATGTAGTGGTTAAAAAAACGCCCTACGTGTAACACCCCCAAAATACCGCAACGGAAGATTGTGTCACTGGGGTGCTACTTCATAATACAAAGTACAAGTTATAGAAAACGGCCTCTAGATGAGACATTTTGAAAAGTTACCATTCGATTAATGAAATTAGAGTTACAAACAATGAGGTTCCAAAGTATAATACATAAATGTTTACAAAATGTTTCAAATGGTAAATGATAAAAGCGTAAGTCTTCAAAATATGTCGTGCGACTCTATGCTTCAAACTCTAGCTATCGCCTTATGACCTGAGATAAACATGCTAAAAAGTGTCAACACAAAAGTTGAGTGAGTTCATAGGTTTGTAAGCAAAACAATTGATTACAAGATTTCCATGTTTAACATGTCGTGGGTTACGTTGTTATACACCCAAAATGTTGAAAACAATTATTATTGCACATAAATACAATAAAAATATAGAGATAGTATTTTAATTTCTCTAAGTTCCTGGCACCGAAGCCTTAAGTTTTCTAGTTTCTGGTTGCTATCCATTTGACATACCAGTCAAGTGGGGAAACCACCCGGAATAGTTTCTGGTAGATGTCCACCTAGGACATCCATAGTTCCTCAAATGATTATGCATCCGTTTGACATACCAGTCAAGTGAGGTAACCACCTGGATGGGGGAGTTCAATCCCAATAGATCTATTCACAACATTCGCACTCGGTTCCTAACTTAGGAAATTTGAGAATGTTTCGTACATCTGTATTTGTATGTAAAAATAATCGTGAATCTGAGTTATATGTTTCAGTAAACAAATAGAGTGTTCCATTAATTGAGTAAAATGTTTCATATAAACGTACAGGTTTGTAAATAATTGTGATGGTAGTAATACTTGAGCATGTATCTCCCCCAAAATAGTTCAAAATAAGTAAAAGATGGGCTATGACTCACGGTAATCAGTAAAAGTTTAGAGTACTTATGAAAGTAAATGAAAATAGTTGAGCATGTATCTCCCCCAAAAGTAATTCAAAAGGTATAAAAGTAGGGATATGAAACTCACCGTGAATTAATGATATCAAAACATATAACTGAATTGATGAATAAGCCGGGAAGTCTCTACGCGTAACCTAGAATATAATGTCATGTCTTAGGTTTGGAATAACGATGTGAAAGTATAAACAAGCCTATCGTCTATATATTGATCATGATGTAGTACTTGGTAGTTTCGTGTATGTTTATTTATGAAAAGGTTTTTGCTTGTATATCTCGTACTACCGTTCGGGCCATCATAATCCAGAGGTCATGCAGTAAACGTTCGAGGAGCCAGGACACTTTAATTCGTCAATCCACAACTCGTCGACGGTTTTACTCTAATGAACCCCTCACATGAAGTTCCCTAGTGTTGTAGTATTTGACATGAAATAAAAACATGTGTTTTGCTCGTTTGATCATTTGACATATAAGTTAAGTGGTTACAAAATATGTTTGGTCATAATCCGCAACTGAGTTTTAATGTCTAGTAAGTGTGTAAAGTTTCATGGTTTATTGAGGGAGTAGATCCAAATTGTATTGTATATGATTTGGTTTGTCAAGGCTAAGGCCTTTGGTTTATGGTCTCGCTATCATGGCCTTGGGACCTCGGCCTTGGCCTTATCCCGCCTCGTGGTCTTGGTCTAAGGCCTTTAGGCCATATGGTTTCACCTTAGTTGTGACAAAGTGTATAGCCATTTGGCTATACATAGGATGTTAAGATTTTTAAATAAATTAGTCTTCGTATGCCATTTTAGACCGAGTTTTCTAAGCAATAGATGAAAATGTCGTTCCAAAACTTTTGTGATTTAACTTTTGATGAAACGGACCGTAAAGCCCTAAAATTTACTCAGATTCGTTAATGCAAGCTTTTGGCGCTTTTAGTTTTTCGGTTTCATTAACTTCCTTTTATCGTAACTTTTGACTCGTGTACTGCGTTCGAGTGATTCAAATTGCTACGTTTTCATTTTAACCTTGTATAAAACAATATGTAAAGTACCAAATCTAGATGTGGTCGGTTTTGTGGAACTTTTGTACATAAGTTCATTAGTTTACTAGTTTGTAACATACAAAGGTTTTAGCTTGTTTTTAGGACTTAATGCATCATGAATCAATATAAAGAGCATATATAGCATATAATGATTATGAAAACAAGGAATAATAACGTGCTTAAGTCTTACAACTTTTGGCCTTAATGAAAAGGGAAATCATGAACTAGGACAAGATCTAAACCTTTCAATCGAAAACCCTAGCTTCCAATCCTTCAGCACAACTATTGCCAACCTTTGCTACCCTTGCTATAATCCTTGTAAAATCCTTGTAATTTCAGCTCTAATCACCTTGTATAGTTCTTAATCTAACCATAGAATCATCAAAGTAACACTAGATTTATGTAGAGAATAGCTAGGCCTTCATCTTCTATGTATAACTTGGAACTTGGAAATCAAATGAAGAGTGTTTGGTGTTTGTGATGTTATGAATGACCAAGAGAGGGGAGGAGGGTATTTATAGGGCCTTTAGGAGGTTATTTACACTAAGGTATGGTCTAGAATGAACCACATGATGCATATTTGGTTGATTTTTAGCCTTAAGCTTTTCTATGGCTCCTAATGGAACACATGATGCTCTAATTGTTCCATGGATCTCACCAAGCCACCAAGGCCACCATATACACGTTCATAATAATGTGGGAGGGACTAGGTGGATGAATCTTGGCCTTATATAAGTTACAGAGTGAGTCCTGGTCCCCTTAATCGCTAACTGTAAGTATTTAAGTCACGAAACTTAAAACCGGGTATCCTAAAAATATGAAACTTATATATATGTTAAAAATTATAAGTATACTCTATATTAGTATATTAAATTTGTGATAAGTTTTATCGGGGTGCTTAATCGTCGTAAAAACCTAAACCGTAGGCTTAAAACGCGTAAAATGCGTAAAACGCAAAACCGAAAAATGTAAAAATCTAAAACTTGTGAAAATGTCCTAAGATGTGAAAACATGTATTTTTCTTGTTTTTAATGTTGTATAGACATATCGGGATTCCTAAATGTCGCTTAAACCTTTAAACCTTAAAGTAAATCTCGAGTGTCAAATTTGAGTTATCACTAAAATAGGTTAACTTACGTGAAATAAAAATTTGCAAAAATGAATAGTAACCCGAAAATGCGAATTGTTACAGTACCTACCCCTTAAGGGAATTTCGTCCCGAAGTTTTGTGGATGTTAACTACTTACGGTGCGTATAATCTAAGTGATTACGTCAAAGCTTATGTATTTGGGTTTCTTATCCATCTAGGTACGTTATTGTGACTATCGTGACTATTGTTCGCTCTAAAGACGTACTCTCTTATGGCTAGGTTTGATGAGGCAAACTTTCCCAAACTCGAGCATAACCCTCAAAAGACCTTTAGGTAACCGATTTTTACTTAATCCCACAACTCATCAAACAAGAACTGTCATGAGATTAGGCTAAATCGGTTTGAGTAACAACTTGACTCTAGCTTGATCTTCGCAACTCATCAAACAAGAACTGTTACTTAGATCAAGCTTGGACACAAGTGGTTTGAAGGAGATCTTTTGAAAATTTGGCTCGATTATGGAATTACTTACACATATGAGACTACTACTCCGTTCATTGCATGATTCTTCCTGAATTTGACATAGGTGATCAGGCTATACATAATTTAGGAGTAACAATGCAATGCTCGGACTAATCGACTCGTATGATGTTTGGTGTTTCGGTCAATTCATAGAAATCTCCCTTAGGTGCTAAAATTACGAAAACGTTTAAAGTGTGCAAGGCGATAGGGAGGAAGGTCTCAACGTATATAGTAGTTCTAGTCTAGGCTCTAAATGCAACCTAGTTCTCTATAACCAAGGCTCTGATACTAACTTGTAACACGCCCAAAATACCGCAGCGGAAGATTGTGTCAATTGGGTGCTACTTCATAATACAAAGTACAAGTTATAGAAAACGACCTATAAATGAGACGTTTTGAAAAGTTACCATTCGATTAATGAAATCAGAGTTACAAACAATGAGGTTCCAAAGTATAATACATAAATGTTTACAAAATGTTTCGAATTGTAAATGATAAAAGCGTAAGTTTTCAAAATATGTCGTGCGACTCTATGCTTCAAACTCTAGCTATCGCCTTATGACCTGAGATAAACATGCTTAAAAGTCAACACAAAGGTTGAGTGAGTTCATAGGTTTGTAAGCAAAGAAATTAATTACAAGATTTTCATGTTTAATATGTCGTGGGTTACGTTGTTATACACCCAAAATGTTGAAAACAATTATTATTGCACATAAATACAATAAAAATATAGAGATAGTATTTTCATTGCCCTAAGTTCCTGACACCGAAGCCTTAAGTTTTCTAGTTTCTAGTTGCTATCCGTTTGACATACCAGTTAAGTGGGGAAACAACCCGGAATAGTTTCTGGTGAATGTCCACCTAGGACATCCATAGTTCCTCAAATGATTATGCATCCGTTTTACATACCAGTCAAGTGGGGTAACCACCCGGATGAGGGAGTTCAATCCCAATAGATCTATTTACAACATTCGCACTCATTTCATAACTTATGCAATTTGGTAATGTTTCGTATATCTGTATTCGTACGTAAAAATAATCATGTATCTGAGTTATATATTTCAATAAACATATAAAGTGTTCCATTAATCGAGTAAAATGTTTCGGATAAACGTACCATTTATAAATAATTGCGATGGTAGTAATAGTTGTAGCATGTATCTCCCCCAAAATAGTTCAAAATAAGTAAAAGATGGGTTATGACTCATGGTAATCAGTAAAAGTTTAGAGTACTTATGAAAGTAAATGAAAATAATTGAGCATGTATCTCCTCCAAAAGTAATTCAAAACGTATTAAAATAGGGGCTATGAAACTCACCGTGAACTAATGATATCAAAACATATAACTGAATTGATGGATAAGCTGGGAAGTCTCTACGCGTAACCTAGAATATAATGTCGTGTCTTAGGTTTGGAATAACGATGCGAAAGTATAAACAAGCCTATATATGTCTTTATATTGATCATGATGAAGTACTTGGTAGTCTCGTGTATGTTTGTTTATGAAACGGTTTTTGTTTGTATATCTCGTACTACCGTTCGGTCCATCATAATCCAGAGTGTTAATACAAATAAGCCGTAAAAACGTTTATTTATATTTTACGATCTTTTAATGTTTTTTCGATAACAAACGTAAAATCATTTTAACGAAACAAATAAAATACGTAAATGGTTTGAGTCAATAGTTTACTAACACACTTACGTTTTCACATAAAACACTAAACAAGTAAAAGTGGTTTATGATTTTGTAATACATATGTACAACAACTAGTGTTTACATATTGGGCAAATATATACATAACTAGTATGTATCATAATGGGTAATACAATGGGTAGAAGTTTAAGTATTTGACCCATTGACTAAATACATTGAATGTGATTGGGTAAAACCCAAAGTCCATAACCCATGCCCATGGAGCATAACCCAAAACCCATTGCATGACATCATGCATAAGTCATATATGAATATTATCCATGACCCATGGACTAGATGCATTGCATCTTGTAGATACATTGTATCTATATAGATACCCATGGTCCAAAGTCTAGGAGCATCCCACGGATCCCCAGAAATACACTGGACGGATCCCTCAAGTGAGGGATCCATGGGATCCATGGAACAGTAGCTAAATTTCTTCTATAAATAGTGAGCCATTTCTTCATTTTGGGTGGCCACTCCCACACATACTTTCTCCAAGTATTGTAACCCTCTAACCTCAGATCCTAAGGATCTCTCTATGTAGTTTGTGTTTTGTTTTTTTGTGATTCTCTAGGTTCCTCTTAAAGGCGAGATCACCACCTCTTGAAGTCGAGCAAGCTCAAGTCCATGAGTTGCCATACCGTCATCATCAAGACTACCGAGGTTCTCTTGTTGATAGTTCTTTCTTCCTCCATAGAAGTGTTGTGTCAAAGGAATTAGTGAAGGATGCCGAAAGAGTCAAGACTAAAGCATTAGTGAATGATGCTTAACGTCCGTGTCAAAAGCATGAGTGAAGGATGCCGAAAGAGTCAAGACGAAGACATTAGTGAAAGGTGTCAAACATTCGTGTCAAGGGCATTAGTGAAGGATGCCTAGAAGTCAAGTCAAGTGGCATTAGTGGAAGATGCCAAGGGTGTATAATCGATGAGGTGCATCGATATACAAATAGAGATAGGTTATATCCAAGGATTTTGATATCCTTGATGATGTTGTAATAAGGAGTGGGTCTCCTTTGGGATAGGTGTTATGTAGTGTTGGGTAGTAGTTCCTCCATTGTAATGGAACTCGGTATCTAGCCTAGTACCAGATAAATGGTAGGCGACGTTGTGATAGGTGTGGTTCTACCTTGTGGAAGAACCCGATGTCTAGCCTAGTACCGGAAAAAGATTAGGCGACGTTGTGAAGGCTTCTCCGCCATAAGGAGTTGGTGTCGTGTAGTGATTACGAACTCTCGAGTAGGTGACTCGGGGAGTGGAGTAGGGCAAGGAAGGTGTCCTTGTAGCCGAACCACTATAAAAACTCGTGTCGTGGTTATGTGCTTCTCACTCTTTATCTTCCATTACACATTTAATATCTATCTATCAACGTCCAACATACACAAATAAATAGATTGACATAAGTCGATCTAAATATTTTAAAACAAAGTTCTAATTGGTAAA
Source organism: Chrysanthemum lavandulifolium (assembly GCA_022545495.1). Classification (NCBI taxonomy): domain Eukaryota; kingdom Viridiplantae; phylum Streptophyta; class Magnoliopsida; order Asterales; family Asteraceae; genus Chrysanthemum; species Chrysanthemum lavandulifolium. The sequence continues at coordinate 180,174,297 of CM040240.1, forward strand.
CTATTCAACCCCCCTTCTAGTTTTCCACAATTGGCATCAGAGCTTCGTTACCAAGTTTCTTAGAGTATGTTGTACTTTAATAACTTGATACGATCCGTGTATGTTTGAAAACTGTAAAGAAGGATTGTTTTAAAGCTCATGTTTTAAAAATCATCATATTTTATAATGTTGGACAATGATAGAACGTTCTAATATTTTCTTTGTTAAAGAACTCTCCATACTTGGATTTGGGCATCCCAAGAAGATCATGAAGAAGTTCTCTAAATACTTCTTTCCTTAAAAAGAATATTTAGAAAAGGTATGATCCTTAATAAATTACAAATAATTTTGTCTTAGGTCATTATTTTTTAATCATGATTAAATCTTTGTAGTATTTTATGCTCTCTTAAAGTAGTTATCTACATTAGACTCATCATCAAGAATAGTATTCTTCGTTGATCTCTATAGACAAAACTACAAACTAATGATAATGAATTCCTGGCTATTCGAGAGCCTTGATCATTACTCCTCACAAAAGGATTATTGACATTTCATCTATGTAAATGAGTATCCATGTGAAATTTCTTACATTATGATAAAATGGGATTTTATCATAACCTTTGAAAACTTCCCAAAGAATTATGAATTATTCATAAAAAGGGAACCTCGTCAAATAGGACTAGTATAACCCGTCAAAACCCTAAACCATAAGTTATGGAGCATAAACATCGACCTTTGAGAATTTAGAAATCCTAAACCAAAATTATCAAGGAATACTTAAGCTGACTAATTACTGTCTTGCCGGATCCCTACGTTTGAACTAGCCGGATCCCTCCTACAAGGGATCCGTGGGATCCGTGCAACAGAAGACAACATAAGTAAGAAATGATCACCGTGGAAGTTCCACTATCACTTTCCTCTATCAAAGACTCACGAACATAAACCTAGTTATTGTTCACAGGAGCAAATTGATCATTTCCTTCAAGCAAAACAATCTCTTGTGTAAGTATAATCTTCACTACATTGTTATTTATATTCCTTGATTCCTAGGATTACAATTTTTATCTTTAGAAGTTGGGTTCAAATGGGTTTGTCATAATTTGTTACCACATTGTTTTCTAAGATAATCTAAATCAAATAATTAACATTGTTAATACAAATTAAAATCATTCTTTGAATTCAATGAAGATGTTTTGAGCAAAATTGTGATCAAACCTTTTAGGCTACTATTCACACAATTAACACCACATTGTGTTTTGTTGTATAGGAACAATCATGCCTAGTAACCACCAATAAGATTATCATGATACCGCCCACTATATCCCAACGTACCATCGAAAGGAAGGTCTAAGCCCGGAGGATAGGAAAGCTTTCAAGTTGCTAGAAAAGAGACTTTTTCATGAAGGCCGTGTGGTTGAACCATCATTCCTCACAAACACCAACATCCGACAAGTCTTTGAAGGAATTGGCATTGATTTCTTTTTGGACATAAACGAGCAAATTTTTTCGGTGTTCGTGCTTGAATTTTACAAGACAATGAGAATCGTTAGGAATGATAACGGGACCATCTCAATAGCCTTTATCATGAACGAGCATGATTACACTCTATCTCTTGTAGAATTTGGAAGAATACTCCGTGTCCCATATCAAGGAGTGTGCATGTATTCCAATGAATGGTCTTTGGCGGAGCTACACGACATGGTAGATCATCATGAAGTCTACTACATGAGAATCCCGGAAGCAACCACGGTAAGGGATACCGTATTCATGGAAAGGGCATCTCCATCGAGGGTCATGAGAAATTACAAAGTGATCTATAGGGATCCATTTCAAATGGAGCTTTCCAAAATTTTCCCGTTGTACAAGAAATGGGAACTCGTGGTAAGGGAGAATGTGCTTTGCTTGGGAGGGAACAACGATCATCCCAATGCGTGCTTGAGCTTCATGATTTATTGCCTTGTGACCGACACTCGCTTCAACCTCGCATATTACATGGTAAAGAGAATGGCGAGTGTGAAAAGCATGGACAAGATGGTACTCCCTTATGCAATGCTCCAATCCCGTCTAGCAAACTTCATCTTTGCTTTGGAGTCTTCTCCGTATTCCTTTGATCATAGCTTTTGCAACAAAGTCATGGTGCCGTTATCCGATGGAAAGACTACAAGGTTCATGATGGATGGCAAGAGACCTCACCCACCAATGGATTCATCGGATGAGAAGGAAAGACAAAGAGAAGGAGAAGGAAGTAGCAACCCCTTGGCAACATCGGTCTCGACCCTTTATATTACATCAATCAATTGTCGGATATTCCAAGCCCATCACAAGAGTGGCAACAAACTAAAGGGATCTTCAAGTACTTCGCTAACTTCTTGAAGAAAAAGAAGTAGAGATAGTTGGATGAAAAGTGAAGGGGATGAAGATAAAGACGAAGACGGGAGTGAAATGGAAGGAGATGTGGATGGAAGGTAAGGTCATAGGACCTTAATTTGTGAAAACAATTTAAAACAATGGTTTGTAACATCTTAACAATATTTATGTAGAGTAGGATGTAGTTCGTAGGAATTGCCATGATTTGGCATTGAATATTTACGACGACTTGATCCTATTCAAGTAGTCGTTATCACTCATTTTTAACTACCCCCCACTTGCTATGCGTTATACTTGTTTTGTGCATGCGTTTACTGATTGTAGAAATGACTAGGATAAGCATTTGCTAAGAGTGCAAAAATTGCACAATTCTGCGGGAGGCTTTCGTGCGCAGAGCGGATCCCTGGGCTATAACTAGCCGGATCCCTCAAATGAGGGAACCGTGGGATCCGGGCAAACAGATACCTGATACAGATCATGTTTCATCAAACCTGTCATCTTGATCACATCACTATAGCTAAACATGATTCTTTAAGACTACTTAAGTCTTCCTTAAGCTTAGTAGGTCTCACACTCACCCGTGGCTAACTTAGGATCAAACTCAAAGTGTTTTTGATTTATCAATTCATCAAAACTCACCATATATCCGCTCCAATGCTCACACATTGTTCCTCACTTCTCAAAACACTCAACTTGACATTTCTATCAATTTTAGCTAATTGATCTTGGTCATCCTTACCCTAAAATAGGCTTAAAACTAGTTTTTAATTTCTTTGAATTTTTCTTTAATTTTTAGGAATTTTTCAAGTTTCTCTGAAGTCATCATCTGATCTCTAGAATCAATTGCCATCATTTGTCATACTCAAATCAATGAGTATCATCCTTAAACATGTAGTTACACTATCAAAAAGTCCACTTTCCTACCCAATGCTATCATTAAGTATCCTCATTCTTTGTGGTTAGACATTTAAGTCATCTATCACTTAAGACATCTAAGGAAAGTCAAAACCTCAAGATTTATAGGCTTTAGACCCTACAAGAGCATAATCAATTCACCATATTTCTGTCTGACAGACGGATCCCTGGTTTATAACCAGACGGATCCCTAGTGAGAGGGATCCGTGGGATCCGTGTCTACACAAAGCTTCTAATTAGTTTTCTTTCAAATTTAAACCATCTTTGGTAAACTAAACACCTTTAGTTACCATTTAATGATTCTCTAGAGCTGAACAACACCATAGCTGACCTTGGTGCATACCTAATTCTCTTAGTGGTCATGAATTTAATTCCTTAATTCAAATTCACCCTTTATAAACCAAACACTCTTGAGAGGTTAAGTCATCACTCTTACCACATTCCTAAAAATCAGTAGTTAGAGACTCCTAATGGATCCTCACCATCATTATGACTAAAGCATCTAGAAACAACTCTTCAACCAAAGGTTCATCCTAAAGGAATGGTCATATGATCTGATAAGGATTTAAAAGGTACACTTTTGAGGGGTCATTTAAGCCCTTAATTGATCACTTTTGTATAAGTTACTACTTAATTTCGTTCTTTTTCACTTTTTAGGCCTCTTGAAGGCAAATTGCTGGAATGACACTTATTTGGACGAAAAGGCGCGTTTATATGAAGAAAATGTCAAAAGTCAAGAATCGAGACACTCAAGCTGCTGGAATTGAAGGGGACGGCATCACAGCTTAATTGCGACCCCGTCGCGACACATCTTGAGATGACTCAGAGATCAAATTTACATTTTACAAGTGACGACATCGGGTTTAAAAGAGTAGGGCGTCACAACTCAGACTGCCTTGATTTAGATCCCGACGGCGTCGAGAGGTTGAAGTCGATGGCCACGAGCGAAGGTGACGCCGTCACGAGTTGACGTGGCCAAGACGAAACCCTAATGGCGGCGACCGACGGCCACAATTAAAGAGTGACGTCGTGCATATTGTAACTCTATATATAGAATTCGAATTTTCAGAATTTGGGAGAGGTAGTTTTGTGGAGTAAAACCTAAACCGAACCTAGGCTGTCTTGGGCAATATCTTAGGGTTCCATACCCTATTTTACAACAAGATAAGTGATTTACTTCATTAATACAATTATGTATTCAATTTTTTGTGTGTATGCTTGCATGTTTTCCATGTCCGGCTAATTTACTTGTGTGTTTGCTTAGATCTATGAAACCTAGGTATTGAATATTGATTAGTTGTCTCGTATCTTAATTGCGATTGACCTAGTATTGCGATAGGTCATCCGTTGTGTTTTTAATGCTTGATTAATCTTTGTTGAACCTTAGCTTATACTTACTGGTTGAATTGTAGGCTAAATATCCAAAGATAACCTTAGTGTTAAGTTTATTAATCCTAGAGATTTTGTAGTCATTAACCTTAGGTAGCTTCAAAGAGTTAGGGATAAACGCATACCCTACGACCTTAGAAAACACAACGCGTTAAGAATAAGGACGTCACAATTCAACCATCAATAGGAGATAACTAGGGAGTAATAACATCTAAGTAAACACATTTTTAATAATCATAAGAGCACACAACAATAGACATAGACTACACTCACCTTAGTTTAGATAATTAGATAAGTAGAGTAATCGGTAGAAATACTAACCCCCAAATCCAATACCCCGAGATTCGTACCTTTCCATTTCCTAAAAAACATAAAAAAGATATAAAATAATCTTCCTCAACCCAACCTTAGCGTAGTAATTTCTCACTAGCATTCCTATTCCCCTAGAGAACAATATCAATTCCTGAGGCTTACCCTAATACTACGCTACAATGATTAGGTTCACTACCTAGGCGTTGAAAAACTTGCTCGACGAAAAGGAAGTTCCTTTGACCCCGAACGTGCGTTGTACGCGTATCAAGTTTTTGGCGCCACTGCCAGGGAATAGAATAGCTAGTTAGATTTCCACCTTGTTTAGGTTCCCTTGCTTGATTCCTATCAAGTAAGCTTTTTTCCCCCATTTTAAGCTTCCTTGTAGTCTATCCCTTTCTTCGTGATATTTGTTAGTAATCCCATCACTTTTCATCATGGAAAGTGATAATCAACCATCACTCTTCAACCCACCACCAAATGACCCGCCAAGAGGCCGTACTCTTGGTGAATACTCAAGACCAAGCCACCTAGGCTATAGAAAAACCATTGAGCTTCCCGACCAAGCCCAAACTATGGCCCTTCGATCCGACACCATCCGGTTGGTGCAAAACGGATGTGCATTCCATAGACTTCGTTCCAAAGATCCTAATCAGCATCTTAAGGATTTCCTTAAAATCGTCGATTCCATCGACCTCGATGCTACTACTCAGGAGACCACGCGTTTGTGTCTCTTCCAATTCTCTCTACGGGACCAAGCTAGCAATTGGCTTGAGCGACTTCCCGCTCTCAAGCTGGGATGATCTCACTTCTCGTTTCCTTGCTCAATTTTTCCAACCGGGGAGAACTACTAAGCTTAGGAATGAAATCTTGATGTTCCAACAACGTCAAGGTGAATCTCTCTACGAAGCATGGACTCGATTCAAGGACTTACTCCATAGAGTCCCTCATCACGGCATTGATCTTTGGCTTCAAGTCCAACTCTTCTATGATCATGTCAACTTCCCTACTAAGCGATCCATTGACCAAGCGGCTGGTGGAAAACTTAGTGATCTCACCGCGGAAGAATCGTGGGGTATAATAGAGGACCCTGATCTCTATGACAACGAAAGTTGGAATGACCCCCGTGAGTTGCCCAAAACCGTAAAGGCAATCTCCCTGCCTCCCATTGACTCACAATCTTCCGACCGTAGGATGCTCGAGCTTGAAGATCAAGTTAAATTCCTAATGAGCTCCTACGAAAATCCTAAGTCTTCACGCCAAGTGAACAAAGTTTCTTCCTTGTGTGAGCCATGTAGTGGTCCTCATAACACTCGCACTTGCACAAGACTCCCCGAACAAGCTTCCGTTGACTACGCATCCTCGCGTACCAATGGAGCGGGAGGAAGATTCCCTACAACACCCGGACCTAGGACTTTTAATGACGCCAGAGAAGCATGGAAGGGAAAACCCGACTTTTATTGGGGACAAACCAAAGAATTCACATCTAATGATTTCTCATGGCCCCCATCTCACGGCCCTAACCAACAAAACATAGAAGGGATGTTACAACAACTAGTCACATCCCAAGAAGCTCAAATAGCTAAGCTCTCGGACCGTTTTAACCAACAACAAGCCGAGATGGATAGGAAGATTGATAACCTCTTGAAAGCCATGACCAATAGCGATAGGAAGGTTAATGCTATCTCAACTCCAGAAGCTTCCGGTGTAGAGATTAGTGACCCAAGTAAGTTAGCTAAGCACGTTCAATTCGTCAATACCATCGCCTTAGTGAAACCTAATAGAATAAATGACGAAATGAACCATGAGACGATACTTGAGGTTAGTGAGACTCCTAGGAATTAGATGAAGTAGGCAATGACTATTTTAATAAGTTTTATACGGAAGAAGAACTCTCTCGCCACCCACACTTAGTACGAGACCTCCATCACATGTATGTTAGGAGAAGCCCTAGGATCAAGTTTGGGAACCCTTGGAATCTTAATGTACCATGTTGCATAGGACACCTTTTTGTGGCAAAAGCCTACATTGATCGCAAGTCCCCGATAAATATCATGACTAGCACCTACTATAATTGGGTAATGAAGATGCCTATCCCAACTAGGCAAGACCCTGATAATCCTAGGGTTAGTTGCAATTTTCTTGGTAGAGTTAAGGGATTGCCCGTCTATGTAGGAAATTTCACTTTTCCTACGGACTTCATAGCTGTGAATGATATTAGTATGGCCATAGATCCTAGCTTGTCCCACGTTATTCTAGGAAGGCCTTGCATAGAAAACACCGGGATGACTTATAATCCGTCATTAGGAATAGTGAGATTCAAGGATGAGACCGATGATGTAGCCTACCAAATGCCCTTTAAGATTGAGAAATTTTCATCACTATCCAATGATGTAAAAGAACTTAAGCTATCGGTCTACTATAGGAATGAGGAAGATAAGGAAAAGGGAGTTGATTATGTGATGAATAAGATTTTCGGGTTCTATAAGGATTGCTTGAAACTAGGACTTGAATATAGAATGGATTGGGGAGAAGATGACTTCTTAGAAAGATGCATAATAGGGCATTACTATAACATGGAAAACCCCAATAGAGACCGTTATGAGGAAGAAGGTGATGGTAATGAAGTCACGTAGGGGCACGACTTCGAGTCTAGCTACAAGACTCATAAATAAAGAAAAGCGCTTCGTAGGAGGCAACCCATGCTTAATTTTTTGCCTATTTGTGTGTCGTATATCTTTATTGATTGTTTATTCTCATGTTTAAACTTGTAAAAATGCTTTATTTTGTTTTTAACCTCGTCTTAATTACATATAAAGGTATTTTACATAAGGGATAAGTGTAGGGAGGATTACACACTTCTTCAAAAAGAACGTGAACATGAGAATTAAAATTATTTAAAAGATATACATGTGTGTTTGTTCGAGTCAAATGCTTGTATCGAGTCATAATGGATGTTTTGCAGAAATGTTTTCCAGATTCTAAAGATATAAATTTTCCGAAAATCGCAGACCAAAATCGTCAGATAGTTTCGGCGTCGGTGACAACCGACAGCATCGGGAGGAGTAGAAACCGCTTACTACTTTTTCTCGTTTTCGAGCTACTTATAAATTTTGGAATTTCTCGTGTCTTAACTTTCCAGAAAATCTATAAACATCCATTCCACAAGCATTATATCCTAGTTTAGTAGAGTCATATATAGTGTTACCTCCAATTTTATGCGAAGGTTTCTTTTGTTTTCTTCAAGTGTGCAGATTTTATTTATCAAGAAGAAGATACATACGATTGGATGGAGCTTTTCACGCATACATTCTTCTTGAAGAAGGGTTTAACCACTACTTCACACGGATCCTACCGAGCTAATCGGGGAGTATTAGTTTCTTCGCTTTTAATTACCTTCCATTATCATAAATTTGATATTTTCGGGAACATTGGGGACAATGTTCGGTTTAAGTGTAGGAGGAAAATAAAATGGGAACTTTGAAACTATGCTTATCCTTGACTATTTGCCTTGTCCAATTTTATTTGTGTAATAAACCATGAGAAACATCGGTTAGGGTAATTTTGGCACCAAATTAAAAAAATTTCATGACACGCAGGAGTGGGCCATTAGTCTTAATAAAGCGTCTCATGGATAGGAAGTTATATGACTAGCACAAAAACCCTTTACCACTTAAATTCCACCCAAAATGTGAGGATCGCCCTTAGATTTGTAGGAATTAAAGCATTCCATTTTAATGCTTCGAGTGTGTACCAGTAGTATAATAGATTCTAGAACTTGTTTTGTGATGCATTCCGAGATCGTTAGTAAGACTACACTTGTGTAGTTAGGAATAACTAAATGATAAGAGGCATTAGGATAACCCTTGTTTGATACCCGTAATATAATTACTTCTTCCACATCGGTTGAGTAATTCCTCCACACCCTTGCGTTGTACTCATCTTTAGTACACGATACCCTTAGAGCCTATCCTTTTAGCGGTTCTCGTGATGTTTTGGTTTTCCGGAATATCAATGAAGAGCATTGTTTACAATCCACCCCCAAATGTACACCCAAATCGCCTTAGCCTACCTTGTATGCACTCACTTTTAGTTCATTATTGTTATCATACTAAACCCTTAGTTCAATTATCTAGTTGCTTGCATAAGTTGCTAAGTCGAGTCATATCCTTTGTACACAGTTTTGGGACGATTAGGACTCATGGGAAAAGTTAAATTTTATGAAATGACGGGAAGGAACGTTAAATTTAAATTCCCTTTATTTGTGTAATAATGTACTCCGAGTGTTTTGATCTTTTCAATTCGGGTCAAATTAGTGTTAGAGTAATAAAAACTCAAGTGTAGAGATGTGCCTATAAATCCCTATTATTTTGATGTTATCGTAGAGGATGGTAGAGTAAAAGTGTATGAAAAAAAATTGAAAAAATATAGTGATATATAAATAAATAAAAAATACGGGCTACCATTCTACATCTATCTTTAAATTTATGTTTGTTTGTTTCAAGTTATCTAGAGTTTAGAGTGTCGAGTCTTGGCTTAGCAACGCCATTCTTCTCATGCTTGTATTGTAAAGATTTTTGATTTGCCACCACTAAATCGCCTATCCCACCAAACCCTTTGTTTCCCTACCGTAATCCTAACGTTACAACCCTTTAAAAGACCTCTTGGATAGTTTTTCCTAGGTGCTTACGCCAAAGAGATGGAGGTTTGATCTAGTCTCAAGCCTATGGTAATCTATGTACTAGGACCGGTTAATGAGTGTTTATCTTCCATTTCCAACTTGATATATTTCATATACACCTGAGAGATGAGAGTATCCAAACACCACTTGTGAGGTGCTAGTATGTAATTTCCGTGCTTGTTATGACTTTTGCGGGGCTTATATGTGTTGTGAATCATTCTAAACTAATGATTCATGACCCCTAACTTATAAATTAGTTGGCTAAAAGCACATTTGCTTAGGGATAAGCAAATACCAAGTGTAGGGATATTTGATAAGGATTTAATAGGTACACTTTCGAGGGTCATTTAAGCCTTTAATTGATCACTTTGTATCCGTTACTACTTAATTTCGCTCCTTTTCACTTTTAAGTCTCTTGAAGGCAAATTGTCGGAATGACACTTATTCGGATGAAAAGGCGCGAATATATGAAGAAAATGGTCAAAGTCAAGAATCGAGACACTCAAGTCATTGGAATTGAAGGGGACGGCGTCACGGCTTAATTGCGACGCCGTCATGACACATCTTGAGACGACTCATAGAGCAAATTGCTATTTTACAAGTGACGGAATCAGTTTAAAAGAGTAGGCGCCACAACTCAGAGGCCTAGATTTGGATCCCGACGGCGCCGAGGTTGAAGCCGACGGCATCACGAAGCGGTGGCGACGCCACGAGTTGACGCGCCAAGACGAAACCCTAATGGTGGCGACCCGATGGCGCCACAATTAAAGAGTGACGCCGTCGCATATTGTAACTCTATATATAGAATTGAATTTTCAAGATTTGGGAGAGGTAGTTTTATGGAGTAAAACCTAAACCGAACCTAGGTCGCTCAGGCGAGATCTTAGGGTTCCATACCCTATTTTACAACAAGATAAGTGATTTACTTCATTAATACAATTATGTCTTCAATTGTTTGTGTGTATGCTTGCATGTTTTCCATGTTCGGCTAATTTACTTGTGTGTTTGCTTAGATCTATGAAACCTAGGTATTGAATATTGATTGGTTATCTCTTATCTTAATTGTGATTGACCTAGTATTGCGATAGGTCATCCGTTGTGTTTTTAATGCTTGATTAATCTTTGTTGAGACTTAGCTTATAGTTACTGGTGGAATTGTAGGCTAAATATCCAAAGATAACCTTAGTGTTAAGTTTATGAATCCTAAAGATTTCGTAGTCATTAACCTTAGGTAGCTTCAAAGAGTTAGGGATAAATGCATACCCTACGACCTTAGAAAACACAACGCGTTAAGAATAAGGACGTCACAATTAAACCATCAATAGGAGATAACTAGGGAGTAATAACATCTAAGTAAACACATTTTTAATCATCATAAGAGCACACAACAATAGACATAGACTACACTCACCTTATTTTAGATAATTAGATAAGTAGAGTAATAAATCCAATACCCCGAGATTCGTACCTTTCCATTTCCTAAAAAACATAAAAAAGATAAAAAAATAATCTTCCTCAACCCCAACCTTAGCGTAGTAATTTCTCACTAGCATTCCTATTCCCCTAGAGAACGATATCAATTCCCGAGGCTTACCCTAATACTACACTACAACGATTAGGTTCACTGCCTAGGGTGTTGAAAAACTTGCTCGACGAAAAGGAAGTTCCTTTGACCCCGAACGCGTGTTGTACGCGTATCATGATCCATGAGATATCATCCACGAATCATTACCCATAAAAGGTCATAATGCTAGAATCCCACCTCAACAATCCCAATCAGCAATTGCCAAGAGAACCGCAAGAATTAGTATTAGACCTCTTAGGTTAGATAAGGGTTCATCAAGCTCTAAACCAAACGCACCTTGTTCTAGTAAAACGCCTAAGCCTTCATTCCTAGAACATAGACTACATTCCTTCACCGAACCCCTTTCTCATCTAAATCTCTATTCATTAAATAGTGAACCACCTACATCACCAAATTGTCCACCATTGGAGACAATGAATCACCAAGGACTTGATCATATAGAGGACTTTCCATTACCACCACCTCCATTCTTAGTGGAACCTCATTCTACATTGCTCAATGTACCTCCACCATCATTTGTGGAGCCTACTCAAAACATCCAATCTCCTCCGGTTTCTAAACAAGACAATAATTGCTCTAATTGTCTAATCACCCAGGACTTGTTCAAGAAGTACGAAATGAGTTGCATTTCTTGTTTAATCATCCTCTTGAACGATTGGACCAAATCAACAAGTCTACACATCCTTAGATTCAAGCACTTTGATGCTTTTTAAGTTTTTGGTCACTTATTAGAATTAGTAGAAAGTGTATTACATGATTAAATCATTCTCTTAGTTTTAGAGATTTCTAGATCATTTCTCGTAGTTTTATTGAATGAATTTACATGTTTTATGCCATATTATCTTGAGTATATGTTTTGTGCAAAATTTCATATCTCACTTTGATGTTAACATCATTTGTTACATCACCATTGATGTTTTAAGCTTTCAGACAGACGGATCCCTCCATTTTGCCTAGATGGATCCCTCCAAGGAGGGAACCATGGGATCCGTGCAACAGAAGACTTGCTTTCTCCTAACTTGAGTCTTGTTTGCAGGAAATTATGCATTATATATTTGTTTTCTAGCCGTTGTTTTGTAGATTTTCATTATACACATGAAGACTTTGACACCCTAAGCTAGGGGGAGCTTTGTGTCAAAAAATACATTGCAAAATCATTTGCAATATAATTCTCATTTGGATTACGTTTCATGACGTCTCTTTGCAAAGTTGCAATCATCAAGGGGGAGCATTATCGTCATAAAGACGAAACCATTTGCAAACTTAGTTACAATGCATTAGCTTAGTAATTTTTCTTACTTGACGCGCTCACAATGGGATGGACTCGTCAAGGGGGAGTTAAGATGAGAACTCTTCCCGTCACTTGCTCTCTATATTTTTTTTCTTATTACATGTTTTTCTTAAAACAATGTGTTAGTTTCTTTTCGACGATCTTTTTGTTTCGAAAAAAAGGGGGAGAAGAGAGTAAGAACTCCAATTCAAACTTTTACGAATTTTAGTTTTTCCTTAAAATAATTTTATGTTTTGTCATCAACAAAAAGGGGAGATTGTTAATACAAATAAACCGTAAAAACGTTTATTTATATTTTACGATCTTCTAATGTTTTGTCGATAACAAACATAAAATCATTTTAACGAAACAAACAAACGTAAAATCATCTTAAAGGCGAGATCACCACCTCTTGAAGTCGAGCAAGCTCAATTTCATGAGTTGCCATACTTCGTCATCATCAAGACTACTGAGGTTCTCTTGTTGATAGTTCTTTCTTCCTCCATATAAGTGTTGTGTCAAAGGCATTAGTGAAGGATGCCGAAAGAGTCAAGACTAAAGCACTAGTGAAAGATGCTTAACGTCCGTGTCAAAGGCATGAGTGAAGGATGCCTAGTAGTCAAGTCAAGTGGCATTAGTGAAAGATGCCAAGGGTGTATAATCGATAAGGTGCATCGATATACAATTAGAGATAGGTTATATCTAAGGATATTGATATCCTTGATGATGTTGTAATAAGGAGTGGGTCTCCTTTGGGATAGGTATTGTGTATTGTTGGGTAGTAGTTCCTCAATTGTAATGGAACTCGGTATCTATCCTAGTACCGGATAAAGGGTAGGCGACGTTGTGATAGGTGTGGTTCTACCTTGTGGAAGAACCCGGTGTCTAGACTAGTACCGGAAAAAGAGTAGGCGACGTTGTGAAGGCTTCTCCGCCGTAAGGAGTTGGTTTCGTGTAGTGATTACAAACTCTCGAGTAGGTGACTCGGGGAGTGGAGTAGGGCAAGGAAGGTGTCCTTGTAGCCGAACCAATATAAACACCGTGTTGTGGTTATGTGCTTCTCACTCTTTATCTTCCATTACACATTTATATATCTATCTATCAACGTCCAACATACACAAATAAATAGATTGACATAAGTCGATCTAAATATTTTAAAACAAAGTTTTAATTGGTAAAACTATTCAACCCCCTCCCCTCCCCCTTCTAGTTTTCCACATAGAGGTCATGCAGTAAACGTTCGAGGAGCCAGGACACTTTAATTCGTCAATCCACAACTCATTGACGGTTTTACTCTAATGAACCCCTCACATGAAGTTCCCTAGTGTTGTAGTATTTGACATAAAAAAAACCATATGTTTTGCTCGTTTGATCTTTTGACATATAAGTTAATTGGTTACAAAATATGTTTGTTCATAATCCGCAAGTGAGTTTCAAATGTCTAGTAAGTGTGTAAAGTTTCATGGTTTATCGAGGGAGTAGATCTAAATTGTATTGTATACGATTTGGTTTGTCAAGGCTAAGGCCTTTGGTTTATGGTCTCAGCTATCATGGCCTTGAGACCTCATCTTGGCCTTAGCCGCACTGTGGTCTTGGTCTAAGGCCTTTAGACCATATGGTTTTACCTTAGTTGTGACAAGTGTATTGCCGTTTGGCTATACATAGGCCGTTAAGATTTTAAAGAAATAAGTCTTCATTATGCATTTTTAGGCCGAGTTTTCAAGAAAGTGGATGAAAAACGTCGTTCCGGTCAAGTTTCGTGTTTTAATGTTTTGATGAAACGGACCAGAAATGCCTCTACAATTTAGTTAGATTCGTTAACAGCAAGCTTTTGGCAGTTTTTAGTTTCTAGGTTTCGTTAACTTCTTTTTATCGTAACTTTTGACTCGTGTACTCGTTTTGAGTGATTCAAATTGATATGTTTTCATTTTAACCTTGTCTAAAACAATATGTAAAGTACCAAATCTAGATGTGGTCGATTTTGTGGAACTTTTGTACATAAGTTCATAAGTTTACTAGTTTGTTAACATAGTATAACATACAAAGGTTTTAGCTTGTTATTAGGACTTGGTAAATCATGAATCAATATAAATAGTGTATATAGCATATAAGGATTATGAAAAACAAGGAAGAATAACGTGCTTAAGTCTTACAACTTTTGGTTTTAGTGAATAGGGAAATCATGAACTAGGACAAGATCTAAACCTTTCAATCGAAAACCCTAGCTTCCAATCCTTCAACACAACTCTTGCCAACCTTTGATACCCTTGATATAACCCTTGTAAAAGCCTTGTAATATCAGCTCTAATCACCTTGTATAGTTCTTAATCTAACCATGGAATCATCAAAGTAACACTAGATTTATGTAGAGAATAACTAGGCCTTCATCTTCTATGTATAACTTGGAACTTGGAAATCAAATGAAGAGTGTTTGGTGTTTGTGATGTTATGAACGACCAAGAGAATGGAGGAGTGTATTTATAGGGCCTTGAGGAGGTTATTTACACTAAGGTATGGTCTAGAATGAACCACATGATGCATACTTGATTGATTTTTAGCCTTAAGACTTTCTATGGCTCCTAATGGAACACATGATGCTCTAATTGTTCCATGGATCTCACCAAGCCACCGTATACATGTTCATAATAATGTAGGAGGGACTAGGTGGATGAATCTTGGCCTTATATAAGTTACGGAGTGAGTTTTGGTCCCCTTAATCGTTAACTGTAAGTATTTAAGTCACGAAACTTAAAACCGGGTATTCTAAAAATATGAAACTTATAAATATGTTAAAAAATATCAATATACTCTATATTAGTATATTAAATTAGTGATAAGTTTTATCGGGGGTGCTAAATCGTCGTAAAACCTAAAACCGTAGGCTTAAAATGCGTAAACGCAAAACCGAAAAATGTAAAAATCTAAAACTTGTGAAAATGTCCTAAGATGTGAAAAACATATATTTCTCTTGTTTTTAATTTTGTATGTACATATCGGGATGCCTAAATGTTGTTTAAACCTTAAAGTAAATGCAAGAATGACCCGAAGAGTGTCAAATTCTCGGGTTATCACTAAAATAAGTTAACTTACAAGAATGTGAAATAAAAATTTTGGAAGTGAATAGTAAAAATAAATAGTAACATGAAAATGCGAATTGTTACACTACGGGCTATGGAACGGGCATACAGTGGGTAAAGACCCGACCCGACTCCATGGTGATACTTTAACTAAATGTTTACTATTAAGACTACGACCTAAGTACTGCTAGATGACACTTGCGGTGACCGAGTTTTTTCACATGAATTTTCATATTCCTAGCAATCTCCCCCTAAGGCAGGTCACCCCAGAAATTACAACTTGAATTCTAGCATTCTATTACATGAATTTAAATTTCTAGCTCGTAGTCTTTGATTCTTCAAAGTCCGCAATCTTTGTACTTCCAGTACTGATCTTTGAATGCATGTTCCTTTGACTTGGGTGATCTTTGAGCTTTCTTCGAGATCATCAGCCATAGTAAATCTCCAGCTCATCCTTTGTAGTACCGCCTCCATGTGATGTTGTGACCATCGGACCGACATGCTCACACTTTTCTGGATCATGATATTGTGCACAAGAGTTGTGGAAGAAGTGTTGTACTTCTTTCAATTATCATGATTTCTTTGATTGTGAGTGTGAAGTGCTAGCATGTGGTTATGAATTGACATCTCATTGGCCATCAGTTGCAACCGTCGAGGATTCCTGCAAACAACAGTTAGCAATAAATACACGAAAGTTTCTTTGTTCACTTTCGTTGAATAGGGTTGCAAGAACCCCGGTTCCCCGTTGATCAGTATAAATACTCTATTCCATAGAGTGGAATAATCATCTATCGTTACTAGACATATCTTATCTCCAGATTTATTCCCCATTTTCATGATGAATAAGCCAGTTTTCCTAACTCCTTTACCTATGGTTTTGCCATCCTTAATAATTTCACTACCCTCTTCGGAGAATACTACTCTACACTTATTGTCAACCATTTGACTAATGCTAAGCAAGTTAAATCCTATATTATCCACATGCTCAACATTTCTAATAATGAGTGAGTTGCGAGAGATCGTACCTTTGCCTATTATGTTGACTTTAAGATTACTACCAAATGTGACGTTACCTCCATTGTATGCCTTGTACGATGAGAATAGACTTCGATTTACCGTCATATGATTAGTGCATCCATTATCCTTGACCCATTCGTCGGGATCCAAGTCGATTCCCAAGCATATCTATTTAATTAATACAATAACTCGAGCATTTGGTCCCCAATATATCATGGGTCCAAGATTATTAGTGTTGAACATTCCAAACATTTGGTTAGGATGTTGAAATGGTGGACAAATGTTCCAAGGCATGTAACCACGTTGTTGGAAATTGTTCTAAGTTACGGGAAAATTATTTGGATAACTTTGCCTTCTAATGTTACCTCTAGGTTGTGGTGTGTTAGACCTTGGATTAGGATTATTTATTCTCCTAGGTGGTGGAGTTTTAGATCTAGTGTCCGGTTTTACATAACCAAGTCAGGGAGTAGACAATGGTTTGTAAAAGATCTTACTACCTTTTTACTAGCAATTGGCACCTTGGTATCATTAATTACTACATGAGTTGGTTTAGGATTCAAACTATTTTTCAAAATTAAAGGTGACTCACTCTTTTCAGCACAAGCACATGGTACCACTAGTTTTAGTGGTGCCGTCCAAGACTTTAGCGGTACCTTCTGCTGTTTCGACAAAACTTGTGGGTTTTACAAATTTTACTTGTTTTGTTCCACTCGTCGAAGCTTTATTTGATCAAAACCTAAGCCCGTTCTAGGATGTTCACTATATTTAATGTTGTATAATATATCTTTAAGATCTTTTGTTCCTTTTTCAAATTTAGAAATTTTGAGAACGTTTTTCCTAAGTTATTCATTTTCTATTTGAAGATTTTGACATGACGTACATCCCACGTCGACCTCTTTATTTTTCTCAAGTTTGTTAACTCTTTCTTTTAGTTGTAAAACTTGAATTTCTAGACTAATACTTCTTGTTTTTAGCATCTTGTTTCTAGAAATGATTTTTGAGGTTACTTCACATAACTTATTATAATCATCTATTAGTAAGTTATCATCTATTGAGGAATTATCATACTAAAGTATGAAGAATCGGAATGTACCTCATTTGGAGTGTGAGCCATGAGACATGTTTCGTCGTTGGGATTTTCCTCTTCCTCTTCACCGCTATCACTCCAAGAACCTCCTACGAAAGCTCTTTGGTGTTTGGTTCTTGGTGGTTTAGGACACTCTCCAATGTGGTGGTTTGGATCTCCTCATCTAAAGCATTTCCTATCACTCTTTCCTTTCTTATCATCACGATTCTTTGAGAATTACTTCTTTTCATCCCGAGGTTGTCTAACTAATCTACCTCTTCTCTTAAAGAACTTCTTGAAGTCCCTTAACCGCTAATGCATACTCTTCGTCTTCACTATCGGAAGCCAAACTTTCTTCGTCACTTGACTCCTTCTTGGCTTTTAATGCTAGAGAAAGTTCATCTAGTGATAATGTCTCCAAGTCCTTTGACTCTTCTTTAAGGCTAATAACAATAGTATTAAATCTAGCAAAAGCATTATCTATAGTTTCATCTTCTGGAATGGAAAATTGTTCATATTATTGCACAAGGAGATCAATCTTGGTTTCTTTGACTTGATTATTATCTTTATGGGTGACTAACAAAGTTTTTCAAATTTATTTTGCCGTATTACATGTAAAAATTATTTCAAATTATTTTCTTGCCAAAGCATTATAAATCATCATTTTAGCCTCGTCATTTTTGGCTAGTTTTCTTTTAAGAGTATCACTTTGTTTCTCGTAAGGAATAATTTCATTCTTGTTGGTTTCCAGGTTCTTTTTAATAGGTTTAAAATCACCCTCGGTAATAACATGCCAAAGATCAATATCTTCTGATTTCACATAGGTTTCGAATCTTGTTTTCCAATGGATAAAACAATCATTTCAAAATGTGGCGGTCTTTGCATAGATTGCCCTTCTTGATATTTGTCGAAATCCATTGATCGATTCAAGCTTTAAAATACACTTTATTATAAAATCTTGACTAACCTGTCTTTGATACCAATTGTAGGAAACTAGAAGGGGGGGTTGAATAGTTTACCACTTTTTAATTTAGTTTTTAAAGTTTACTTGTGAAAAAATTCGATTGAGTCCTTTATGAAATCAAACCACAACAATATGAATCTTACTTAATCCTACTATAATAGATGCACTACAATAATAGAAAGTAAGTAATGAAAGTAAAGAGTAAGAGATGGAAATATCAAACCGAAATAAGAGATTTATAGTGGTTCGGTCATGAAGTTCTTCTTCACCCTACTGCACTCCCCGAGTACCCAACTCGAGAGTTCTAAGAACTATATCAACAAACTACCTTGAGGCGGAGAAAACCGTACAACGTCGCTTATCACAATTTCCGACACTACGCTAATTGTCGAGTACTAATCTAGCTAGTACCAATCTCACTCACGATCTACCCGATCCTTGCTAATCACACAAACTACTAGATCACTACAATCTAGACTTGATCCACTTGATCAACACACTAACTCACAAACAACAAGAGATCTCCAAGATCCCAAAAAGATCACAATGATCTACACAAGTTATCTAAACAAGACTCAAGACTACTTGATGTATATCAAGATACAACAAGTGTGTAACAAGTGTTACAAGTGCACACTACTATGAATACAAGACTAAGTATCTTCTTGATACAATGTGTTCTTCTCTTGCACTAGGATAAGAATGAAGGTGATCACTTGGTTGGAAGAAGGGATCACTCTAAAGCAAAAATAAAACTATCTAGATGATCAAAGGAGTGTGTGTGTGTGTTAGGAGATTTAAACTCATAAAGTTTTGTGTGAAAAAGGACGATAAAAAACCGTGAAGTGGGCTGGTATTTATAGGGACAAAAATTCCGTCCTACAGTGCACGGTACCACTAAATACCAGATGGTACCACTAAGTTTAGTGGTACCGTCCCAGACAAAAACGCTATTTTTTTTTAGCGGTGAAAGTTTATTTGGGGAAGTTAGGAGTTGTTTTAGGGGGAAAATAGCTGTTGGGAGTTTTTAAACTTATTTTTCCAATTAAAACATTTCTTTAATATTCAAAAATAATTTGTAAAATATATTTTTGAAAAAATGTTTTGTCACATTAAAAATGTGAAGGTTGAAACACAAATTTACTTCTTTGATCACTTGTCAAGCTTTAAATTTGTTTGTTCTTACCTTGAGTGTTGTATGTAGAAACGAGAATTTCGATTAAAAACTTGTTTACGTTAATTCTAACGTAACGTGTTTTTATATTTTGTTATCATCAAAACGTATAGATATTGAAAGATAGCAATAACGGTTTTAGACATTATTTTCATCAACAATATTGTATGTGTACACGTCTCTAAATGATCTCAATGAATCAATTGTAATAGACTTTTATATTCTCAAATTAACCTGCTATAATTGTAAGAGAAGTCTTTTGGCAACTTAGATACGGAGTTGTATATAAAGTTCTGCTATCATTCACATGCATAAAATCAAATGCTATGCACCCTTAATACTAATATGCCTATACATTCATCCTCAAAATCTCAAATGACCAACTACCAGAATCGATTTATCTCTAATTTGTCATCTTTTCAAGATAATATCATACTTCATGTCTGTATTTTGTGAACGTAGAGGCAACCAATATACAACAAACTTGAATCATCAGCATGGAGATGATCATATGGATTCATAAAATATTGTGTAAATGTTATAGATTTTGTTAATGTTATATACTATTTCGTGTCATTATTTTTTATACGATAACTTTTCTAGAATGTATCAATGAATATCAGAATTATTTGTAAAATAACAAGATGCAAGCAAATGTTAATATATCTTTGGTTACTTGATATAAACATCAGTTTGAAGAGGCAACTGTCGTGACTTTGTGATGTTACGGACTTGGTGAAATTCAACACAAATATCATATTGTTCAGAACCATATGTGTCTTATTGTTTTTACAAAATAATGTCGTAAAAAATGTGCTGATTTCACTGGTTTTGTTTATAAGTTTGACTTCAGACCTTTTACGAACAAAATAGATATGATATGAGTAAATGGGTCAATTTGCTATGAATTTATAGTTCATACACTTTCATTATACATGTTATAGTTATAATGATATTTTGGTTAAGTGTTTGTGTAACCAAAATATCACCATAACTATCTGCCGCTACAAAATCCTGTTGCTATGATGGGTACTCGTCTAGTTAATCTTAATATATGTTTGAAAATGATATTAATGGTATATAGATATCTACTTTTAGAAACTTTTACTATGTCTGTGATAACATTAGTGACCATTTTTATCATAGACGCAAATGTTTAACCGTTCTTCAAAATAACATAAAGCATAGACGAGCATATGGTTGAATTTGAGATTGTGATTAGATAGGTTCGATAGATGGTTGATGACGTACCCTCCGATCAGGTCGAAGGACCCCTTCGGCCTCGATCGAATTGCATTACGAAGACCCAAGTAGTTCTTCATAAGTCATTGGTGGCGTAAAACCATTCATCATTGACATGGTTACGGTTAGAATCCGCCACCAAGGCCTATGCCGCCGGTGTCTTCCTCGAAGATGCCAAGAAAAATAAGAACCTTGACTTGGTCTTCCCCACGTTCCCACTATGTCCTTAGCTTCCCGCCAAGTCCGAGATAGTGGGGATGAAGCCTAGCGGTTACCATAAATCGTGGACGCCCCATGATCTCCTAAGCGTGCTAACACTCTCAAGCTATTTTCATCACCTATAAATAGGTTGGATGAGTCATTCAATGGTATGTTCACTCAAACACAGATTTCACATACATCATATTACCTACAACTCATATCACATACTTATTCACACGGAGGTGGTTCATGTGGCCCAACCCCACAAGAATCACTTAACGAAGTGTCCACTATTTCTTATTGCAGATTGGCTACAAGTTTGGCGCAAGCATATCACCCTCATACCCTTGATCACCATCGAAGGCATGGTCGTCTAATTATTGTACAATCGGTGGCGCCATCCGTGGGACCCGCTACTATTGGTCTCGTTATTCCAAACTTACACCCGGTCAATCACTCTCACTAGTTTCACGACATGACTCAAGGAAGAGAGATACCCCTCCGGGTTTCTCGACCTTGGCACCAATCCTACCAATGATCCTAACAACCTTCCCAATATAACCGCATCCACTTTTACTACACGATCTCACCCCGAAATAACTCCAACAACCATGCTTCAACCTCGGCTAACCCCGAACCGAGAATTAGTCCGGCGTTTGTTGAAGCCAACATCAAGCATTAGAATCTTTACTAAGGGCTCGAAGGAGGCAAGCTCGAATGTGGAGATGCGTGGGAGTTGGAATACTCAGCGATGAGTATGACGAAGAGTTGGAAATGGAGACTAGGCCCCGGCTCATGGGGCTACACACTCGATGCTAAGGATAGGGTCTCCGAGTAGTCGAAGGCCCAGTGGAAGGTCGGTTGGTTTCAAGACGTTCCCGAGAGGGCTCGACTAGACGGAAGGCACGATGAAGGCTCCAATGGAAGGAGTCACCGAAGGAGGCTACGGAGGTTAATTTGCCACCACTTTTGGCGGCTCATGCATGAAGAAGCTGAGCGGGGTTCGTTGCGCCTTCTCACGCATCCGGCGAAGGCAATCCACCTCAAATAAATGGGGAGGAAATCTTCCTCCTCATGGTATGTACCCTCCTTTTCGTGCTCAATCTTACCTCGAGGATTTATCCCCACCTAATGGGCGGGCTAGCAACCCTAATTTTACTCAACTATCTGAGTATGCCTACGGGCAACCTATGGTATATCCTCCATACCCCATCGAAGTCACCCACCTTATATACCACCGCTTACCCTCAATATGTTAATCAAAACCCCGTTGGAGCACCTCCAAACCATAACCCGTATAATCTGCCCCTACCTTTATGCCACCTTATAATCGCTTTTATTGAGCCCATGGGCTCCACAACACCCTTCGTAAGATGGATGAAGACTACCCTTACCCGATGGGTTGAAAATGCCAGCGCATATTGATACCTACGATGGGAAAGGGATCCGGATAACTTTTGCACTTATTTGAAGGGATATTAGAATGCAGTGGGTTATGCACTGCTTGTCACATGTTTACATACACCCTACGAGACTCGCTCAGATATGGTGGAACAGGCAAAACCGGTAGCATTGTGAATTTGGATGATCTCAAGGTCAAGTTCGGATCACATTTGACCAATGTAAAAGTTTACAAGAACGCACCTAACGATTGCACAACATCAAGCGAGAGGAGAACAAGAGCACGAGCTTTGTCACACCCCAATTTACTGTTTTTGCGTGGAATGGAATTTCGGGATTGATCGTCATAGCACCACAATCACAGTTATATTGAACGACCTAAAGTGTCGTTTAAAACACATCGTTTGATATTTAACAAAAACATTCGAGTTACAACATAGGTCCCAAAAGTTTAGAAAGTTTGCGGAAATATAAATATATTACAAGTCCAAACGATGGTTTTGAAAGAAAATGCCATAATGTACAATGATGTAAGTCGACGCTTGCGACTCAAAAGGGGTTCCTTAACCATGCCATGATGATAATGCCTTAGTTACACGAAAATACATTGCTAAAACGGTCAACAATAATGTTGGTGAGAAATCATAGGTTTATGTAAATGTTTTATACGACTACGCAAGTATAGATCGAGCATGACAATCATGTCACGTAAAAAAAATGTTACAATTGCTTAAGCGCATGATACCAAGCTCGATCGATGTACGCCCAAAGAGTGTCTTGCCAAACAACTCTAATAATGTTCATGAATGAAATGCATCCGTATGACTAGTTGGGATTCACCAACCCGGATGGAGGCGCCACCCTCGATAGATCTATCCACTCACACACGCTTCTAGGAAATTAACGGCTCATACATTTGAAATGGGGACTTTTAATCGGCAACTTTGTAACTCAAGCAATGTAAATGTATTTAACATACTTGGTATCGTAATAAAATGTTGTGCAATGTATTCTCCCGTAGGTTTGAAATAAGTAAAACTTGAATAAATCGGGGCTATGAAAACTCACTTGGTAAACTGGTATGATGACAAGAGTGAGTACACCGAGGTATAATGTGATGCGTTAACCGGGACCTATTACGAATGATATGATATGTAATGAGTTGCAATGTAATGTTATGCATGCATTTCGTATGTTATTTATACCATTTGCGAGTTTTGAAAATATTACTTATCGTCGAAAAATACTCTTTTGACGTCTTGACCAATCAAAATCACTTTTCAAGTATTTACGTCAAAATGTCATCCTACAATGGTTTTATAATGATTTATGGTGAAATTTTCACTTTTCGTCGCAAAACAACGGAATTTTCATGAAATTAACAAAATGGTCAAAAACTAGTCGTAAAATGGTGTACGTCGATCGTTAGGAAACGAACTCGACGGTTTTGGAAAGTTTGTATCGAAATCTAGAAGTTTCAGTTCAGGAGTTTTCGTCATAAAGGTCTCGAACATAAAGATAATAAGGGTTAAAGATGGTGATTTTGTCTAATTGTTATGTAAAAAGTGAGTTTCGGCCAAGTTTAAACATCCGTAATTAATTTATTACAACTCCGCTATACAAACGGCTTGTCGTTTTGAAAAATATGCTCGGTGATCTTAATTTTATTAGAAGACATTTCGTTCCAAAAGTTCCACATCATGGTTAAAACAGCCCTCAACATGGTCGTTTCACCACCGTAACACTTGTATCGTAAAAATAATATAGTTTTTGAGAAAATAATAGTTACGGCAATTTTATGAAAACGTGCATATCTTTGTCGTTTCAAATCCGTTTTCACGTATAATACGTCCTTAGCTTCGTATCAAGTATACTAATATATTTTGACAAGTCGAAATAATTTGTGAAGCTTAAGGCTCGCTTTTGACTCGAATAAAGTAAAAACATGTTGCTGAAATTTCGAAAAATATATATTTCGTCGTCAAACTTGTAAAATCCATAACTTCTTCGTTATAACTCCGTTTTATCCGTTCAAGCGCCACGGATTCGTTTTAAAGTATATTTTCTAAATATCAAGGCCAAAAGTCGTGCCTACTGTCGGATTTTCCAGAAAATCAAAACAAGGACAGAACATATTTTATACTTATCGAAAATAGTTTTCTCGGACAAAACCTATTCTAATCCCTTCAAATCAACTCCAAAGCTAATCTAATCCTACCATACACCTTCTTAGGGTGTCATGGGTTCCTAATCATCATCAAGACCAAAGTATACCAAGGGATAATTATAGGATGACCATATATATATATATTTCTAAAATCATGTAAAATGGTATAAACAACACAAATCATGCATGCTTGCTCCAAAATGAAAAGATAAATATGAGATGATAAGGAAACATGAAAATGAAAGAAACATGCTTACTAGTTAATATGATGAGGTGCAAAGAACAAGGTTAAACCTAAACACTCTTGGTTTTTATTTCAAAACCTTATAAAGAGTATTAACTAGATTGTATTAAACACTTGAACTTGAAAAAATTTTGATCCCTTGAAACACTTTGATGTGGCGGTTTTATGGAGAACCAAAGAGAGAGAAAAACTTTTTCTAACTTTGTGAATTATGAGATGAATGTATGTGAAAATGAATGAAAGTGTAAGACTTTTATGTAGTGTATATATCTAAACAATCAAAGGAACCATACCAATCACATTAATACCACCCTCCCTTGGTCGGCCAAGGGGAGGGATTGGTAATATTTTTTATTTTTTTTTTTAAAATGTTGTGTATGTATATATTTGTGTAAATATTTGATAAAGTGTAAGTAAATGTGTAGAAAATGTACAAGTAAAGGTAAATGGTAATTTTTAGGTACAAGAAATTTTTAATAGATCAAAATAGAATGTAATGAGATAATAAAATTGTAAAAATACATTCCTTGTGAAATTTGAGTGATAAAATAATTATCGAGTAATTTTTAAGAAAAACGTCGTAATAATATAACTTTAACGATTTATATACCAAATAAATTTAAAACACTAGTTAAACTCAAAATATAGTTTTATAACTAAATGTAAGTTTAAAAATACATCGGGATCATTTTGAAAGTAACGGATTAAATATTCAAAATAATAACTCACGCGATAACGTTTATTTAATATAAAAATTACGCGTTAAATGTGAAATGAAATGTCATGAATGAACTAATATGATGCAAATGATGTAAATGAAATGTAGACTAATCTTAGTCCATATGAAATGTACGTGATGTTATGATCATGAATTCGCCGCTAAACCTTTAAAGGTTACGCAATTTGGAACAAGTAAACCAAGTTTACGATAAATGTTGAAATAGTGAGGCATAAATTGTTTCGAGAAATGACCGAAAGTACGGGTTGTCACATTCGCCCATCAAAAGGAATTCAGTCCACGAATTCGGTTCGTGTTAGTCTATCGAATTTTGAGTTTATGATGAATATCGAGGAGAGAAGACATGGAGAAGTGCCGTTACGGTTATCGATGATCGAGAACGTACAAAACATCGTAGTAGAGAAAATATTGGATGAATCTCTCATAAGTAACACTTTGAATTGGAACATGTGAACATTTTGCTTGCACTAAGATTTATAAATAACCGCTCCCAACATAACATGATCCCTCCAGAATTAGACATAGTTAGCTAGGCTATGTATAATTAAGGAACGATGATGTGACGTTCGGTTTAGTTGTTATAACTCTCGATGCTTACAAGGATTTAAACCGTGTCATTAAAATGGTCGATAAAGTAAAAGAAGTAAAATTTCGTAAGTGATATCGAATCGAAAGGAAATAAAGTACGATAGATGAGAATATTTTACAACGAGTGGTTTATCAAAAGTAGTACATCTTAGGTTATAAAGATTCGGATACGATGGAAAACATAAACTTAGTACGACATAGTACATAAGGAGAAATAAGATTGTTAGTTTCGAACTTCTTCGTCTTCGCGTCGTTGGTACCTTGACGAGCTTCTCCTCCTCCTAACATGTATGCCTTCCCATGAGCACCTTCAACTTGTTGACCTTGGTTTTGAGGACATTGATTCCGATAGTGTCCTTGCTCCCACATCCGAAACATGTAATTATAGTTTTGCCTTTACAATCCACGGCTAGATGTCCGGTTTTGGCATTCGCGGCACTTGGCGTGGCAAGGACCCGTGTGATGATACTTACATTGATTACATAGTGGTTTAGTCCCAACATATCCTTTTCCCTTGCAGTCCTTAGCAAGGTGTCCCACTGTTTGACAGATAAAGCATATACCACATGGACCATTATGATGTAGCGTGCATTGATGGTATCGTGGTAAGTTTCCAGTATAAGTTCTTTCCTTTGTTGGTGTAGCAACATGAACCCTGGCGGCTTCTTGTCTTCTATTTTGTTGTTGGTGATGGTTAGTGTTACGGCTTTGGTTGTTGTTGTTATAACCTCCCTGGTCATTTTCCCATTTCCTTTTGTTGTTGTTAGTTTGGTTGCCGCGGTTGTTGTTGTCGATAAAGTTCTCCCTCCTCACAACTTGAGCCATGAGTATTTGAGTTACCTTGATGGTCTCTTCAATTGTTTGCGAATCGAAAGAGGTTACCTCTCCTTGAATGCATTTTGGAAGTCCTCCAATGAAACTTTCCATTAGTTTCTCATTGTCCGAACCATATATGGACATAAAGCGACCAACTCTTGAAACCTTCGATGTAGGTCTCAATGTCATAACCAACGGTCATTAGCCCAAGAAATTCCATTTTCAATTTCTTCACCTCCTTGGCGGACAATACTTTAGTCATCAACCTCTTGAATTGATCCCATGAGAGTTTATAAGCATTTTCCATACCAATAGGGTGTGCATAATGATTCCACCATAACATTGCCTCATCCAAGAGTGTACTAGTAGCAAATTTCACCTTGCGGTCATCGGGCAATCGCATAGAAGAAATAACGACTCGATCTTTTCCAACCAACGGATCATAGCAATGGCTCCTTACGTGCCTCCGAACTTGGGGTCACCGCTCTTAAAGTCCATGTATGTACCACTTGAACTCTCGAACCTCCTGCAACTCCGTAGTAGTAACAAGTCTAGTAGCTTGAGAATGACCATGGTCTCGACAATGGCAGCAGCAGCAGACTATCGTTGCTCGTTCTTTCTCTAGTGCCCTAGCTATACTATCCTCTATATACTTTTGGATATCACCGTGTCATAGTTGGTGGAGCTCTCTTCGCGCCATAACTCTTCAAAATAAAAGGAAAATGAGACGTGGTCAAATCCTATGTTAAGAATAAGCGCCTAAAGAGAGATGATAGAAGGTGGTAAGTTTGAGGTTACTTGGAATTTCTAGAGATCACAATGCCTTAGGGAAGTTTATGTCGATAACCTTAATTTAACCAAATTTTCCTTTAAGGGACACTCATTGTAGGGAAGTTCACATATTGTTGAGGCCATGTTTAATAGAATGTTCTATAGCCTCAGATAGAAGACTTGGTATATCCCTATAGTGTTGCTTCATGGGTATTCGCTTCGTATTAAATCTCGTAACTCGGTCTAGCTAGTACTTATGGAATGATAGAGTTTGGATTCTAATTCAAAATAGTGGTTCGGAATGTCTCGTGATGTCTTAAGATTTTTGTTGAGTTTTGAATCATCCTACCACCTAGTTCTAGTCCTTGTTGGTAATTCCAAAATCCTTTCATTGTTTTCTTGTATCGAGGAATCCTCCTCACAGATGGTATAGGAAGTCTTTCCTAAAAGGTCACTCGTCAAATCCTAACTTATCGGTTGAGTGAGAGATAAATGGCGAAGCATCTATAGAGTGTTAACAGAAAGAAATGTTTATGCACGATATATCGATTATAAAACTTTGCTTTCAAACGAGAATAAATAGTTTGTAAGAAAATTACAAGAAAGTTTATGAAAAGGTTTGTAAAACCACTTTATTGAGTAAGAAAGAAACATTTTATCATTTACGTTTAATAATAAATCTTAGTTGTGGCTTGGTGTTAAAGCAACAACTTGTTAGGGTGATTTTAAAACAGCTTATATAGTGATAGAAAACGGCTTAACAATGGTAGTGAAATATTTTGGTAAGACACAATTCAGATTATAACATAACTCGTGAAATAATTTGTAAAATAGCTTACAAGAAAACAATTTATCGTTTGTCAAATAATAGAAGATTTCGTAGTTCAATTAATATCAAGATGGTTTATAGGTTGGTAATATAATAGTCAGTAAAGTAAAGGCGAATAGTCTGTGAGGTAAGCGTACCAAGTTTTATGATTTTAAATCGACGGTGGCTAAAATAGCTCACCGTAAAAAGGGTAAAATAGTTTATAACTTGCTATTGCAATTGTTTGTTGTTTTATAAAATAATAGCAAATTAATCGGTTTATCATACTATGAGAAAATAGTTTGCAAAGTATCGATAAGGTCATTGTTTATAAAGTATTATTAAAGTCGTAAATTTTTGGTTTAATGGTACAGGAGTAAGATGAAATGGTCGGTAAAATAGTTGAAAGCGGTTTGCGTTAGATAACGATGAAGTTTATTATCTCATAAGAGGAATGTAGGACAAATAGTTGGTATTCAACGTTTTGTTTTGTAAGATAATAGCTCGATGATTTTTCGAGTAACATGAAAATCGTTTCGCATGAGGATATTAAATAGTTGATAAAATGATGAAACCAATTGATAAGTTGGTAATAAAACAACTTGCGTTAAAACTTTATGAAACAACGTTTCTAAGATGGTGATAAAATAGTTGAAATAAAATCAAGTGAAATAATTTCATGAAATAGTAGCAGGATAATTTGGAATAAAATTTGTTGGATGGTTTGTAGGATACATAAGAGAACCTTATCGAGTAATAATAGTCTACTAATTGATCGAGAATAAAGTTGGCCTAACCCCTAGTAAGATAGTGATGTATCATCGTGAAATGATGGAAAATTGGGCAATTGGAGTAAGGAATGAAATAAACAAGGTGGTGATTATCGTAGAGATAATAAATGATAAAGATCACATTAGCTAGGAAGGTACTTATTATCATTCTGTTGGTGGTCTAATCGTGTTTCAAGTGTAGGAGTAGTAGGCGGTCTAGCAACAATAGCCCTAGAACTCTCACAGTCCTCAAACCTATGAGATGGTGTAGTGTCTATAGTCTTAGTGGTAGATGGTAATGGTGTGTCAAATCATGCACGCTTCCCAAGCTGCAAGTTAGGTGTATGAGTATCGGGTATGAGATGTGATGGTACGGATGGTGCTCGAAATGATAATGATGATGAAAATAATGACAATGATGATAATGGAATCCTTGTGGTGAGTTAAGAAAATAGGTTCATTAGGACTAAGCCTATAAATTCTACCCAATAGTATGATCTGTCCCAACTGAGTGATAAAAATTGTCCTGATCTTACAGTGAATCAATAGTGATCGTGATGGTGTAGGTGTAACTTCGTCCTCCTAAAAGGTTTATCTCGGTATTCAACGTTATCGGTGATGAGTCAATTGATGTGAAAATTGTGATAGGGAATGACAAGGAATTCTCCACGTTAGAGTATGAGGAAAAGATAATGGGATGGGTATTTAAGGGCATCCATGTGACAATCGTTTTGAAATGAAAGTAAATAACTCGAAAAATGTACGTATAAATCGCATGCAAAGTGAACATGCACTTATGATGAAATGATGAGATGCTATGATAATGTAGTTATAGTCTAGGGTCAATGATGCAACCTAGTTCTCTATAACTGTAGCTCTGGTACCAATCTGTCACACCCCAATTTACATTTTGCGTGGAATGGAATTCTCGGGATTGACCGTCATAGCACCACAATCACAGTTATATTGAACGACCTAAAGTGTCGTTTTAAAAAAAAACACATCGTTTGATATTTAACAAAAGCTTTCAGAGTTACAACATAGGTCCCAAAAGTTTAGAAAGTTTGCGGAAATATAAATATATTACAAGTCCAAACGATGGTTTTGAAAGAAATGCCATAATGTACAATAATGTAAGTCGACGCCACGACTCAAAAGGTAGGTTCCTTAACCATGCCATGATGATAATGCCTTAGTTACACGAAAATACATTGCTAAAACGGTCAACAATAATGTTGGTGAGAAATCATAGGTTTATGTAAATGTTTTATACGACTACGCAAGTATAGATCGAGCATGACAATCATGTCACGTAAAAAAAAATGTTACAATTGCTTAAGCGCATGATACCAAGCTCGATCGATGTACGCCCCAAAGAGTGTCTTGCCAAACAACTCTAATAATGTTCATGAATGAAATGCATCCGTATGACTAGTTGGGATTCACCAACCCGGATGGGCGTCACCTCGATAGATCTATCCACTCACACACGCTTCTAGGAAATTAACGGCTCATACATTTGAAATGGGGACTTTTAATCGGCAACTTTGTAACTCAAGCAATGTAAATGTATTTAACATACTTGGTATCGTAATAAAATGTTGTGCAATGTATTCTCCCGTAGGTTTGAAATAAGTAAAACTTGAATAAATCGGGCTATGAAAACTCACTTGGTAAACCGGTATGATGACAAGAGTGAGTACACCGAGGTATAATGTGATGCTTTAACCGGGACCTATTACGAATGATATGATATGTAATGAGTTGCAATGTAATGTTATGCATGCATTTCAGTATGTTATTTATACCATTTGCGAGTTTTGAAAATATTACTTATCGTCGAAAAATACTCTTTTGACGTCTTGACCAATCAAAATCACTTTTCAAGTATTTACGTCAAAATGTCATCCTACAATGGTTTTATAATGATTTATGGTGAAATTTTCACTTTTCGTCGCAAAACAATGTCGTCGGAATTTTCATGAAATTAACAAAATGGCTCAGAAAAACTAGTCGTAAAATGGTGTACGTCGATCGTTAGAGAAACGAACTCGACGGTTTTGGAAAGTTTGTATCGAAATCTAGAAGTTTCAGTTCGGGAGTTTTCGTCATAAAGGTCTCGAACATAAAGATAATAAGGGTTAAAGATGGTGATTTTGTCTAATTGTTATGTAAAAGTGAGTTTCGCCAAGTTTAAACATCCGTAATTAATTTATTACAACTCCGCTATACAAACGGTTTGTCGTTTTGAAAAATATGCTCGGTGATCTTGATTTTATTAGAAGACATTTCGTTCCAAAAGTTCCACATCATGGTTAAAAACACCCTCAACATGGTCGTTTCACTACCGTAACACTTGTATCGTAAAAATAATATAGTTTTTAGAAAATAATAGTTACGGCAATTTTATGAAAACGTGCATATCTTTGTCGTTTCAAATCCGTTTTTCACGTATAATCGTCCTTAGCTTCGTATCAAGTATACTAATATATTTTGACAAGTCGAAATAATTTGTGAAGCTTAAGGCTCGTTTTGACTCGAATAAAGTAAAAACATGTTCTGAAATTTCGAAAAATATATATTTCGTCGTCAAACTTGTAAAATCCATAACTTCTTCGTTATAACTCCGCTTTTATCCGTTCAAGCGCGCCACGGATTCGTTTTAAAGTATATTTTCTAAATATCAAGGCCAAAAGTCGTGCCTACTGTCGGATTTTCCAGAAAATCAAAACAAGGACAGAACATATTTTATACGTATCGAAAATAGTTTTCTCGGACAAAACCTATTCTAATCCCTTCAAATCAACTCCAAAGCTAATCTAATCCTACCATACACCTTCTTAGGGTGTCATGGGTTCCTAATCATCATCAAGACCAAAGTATACCAAGGGATAATTATAGGATGACCATATATATATATATTTCTAAAATCATGTAAAATGGTATAAACAACACAAATCATGCATGCTTGCTCCAAAATGAAAAGATAAATATGAGATGATAAGGAAACATGAAAATGAAAGAAACATGCTTACTAGTTAATATGATGAGGTGCAAAGAACAAGGTTAAACCTAAACACTCTTGGTTTTATTTCAAAACCTTATAAAGAGTATTAACTAGATTGTATAAACACTTGAACTTAAAAAATTTTGATCCCTTGTACACCCTTGATGTGGCGGTTTATGGAGAACCAAAAGAGAGAGAAAACTTTTGCTAACTTGGTGAATTATTAAGATGAAATGTATGTGAAAATGAATGAAGTGTAAGACTTTTATGTTTGTGTATATATCTAAACAATCAAAAGGAACCATGCATCATTTATACCACCCTCCCTTGGTCGGCCAAGGGGAGGATGTAGATATTTTATATTTTTTTTTTATAAAACTTGTGTATATATTTGTGTAAATATTTGATAAAAAGTGTAAGTAAATGTGTAGAAATGTACAAGTAAAGGTAAATGGTAATTTTAGGTACAAGAAATTTTAATAGATCAAAATAGAATGTAATGAGATAATAAAATTGTAAAAATACATTCCTTGTGAAATTTGAGTGATAAAATAATTATCGAGTAATTTTTAAGAAAAACGTCGTAATAATATAACTTTAACGATTTATATACCAAATAAATTCAAAACACTAGTTAAACTCAAAATATAGTTTTTATAACTAAATGTAAGTTTAAAAATACTTCGGGATCATTTTTGAAAGTAACGGATTAAATATTCAAAATAATAACTCACGCGATAACGTTTATTTAATATAAAAATTACGCGTTAAATGTGAAATGAAATGTCATGAATGAACTAATATGATGCAAATGATGTAAATGAAATGTAGACTAATCTTAGTCCATATGAAATGTACGTGATGTTATGATCATGAATTCGCCGCTAAACCTTAAAGGTTACGCGAATTTGGAACACGTAAACCAAGTTTACGATAAATGTTGAAATAGTGAGGCATAAATTGTTTCGAGAAATGACCGAAAGTACGGGTTGTCACACTTTGCCAAGGATGCTACCCTCCGCGAGATTGATTGGAAGGTGGAATCCTTGTCGGGTTTCGGCTAAAGTGTTTCCTAGACGCTTATAAAGGCTACCATCGATACAAATGGCGGAAGAAGGCGAAGAAGACAACCTTTTTACGGGAAAAGGCATTTATTGTTACAAAAGATGCCTTTTGGTTTGAAAATGCGGTGCTGATCGCCCGAGCAGTCAGGTTTTATCACACAAGCTAACCACTTGTGAATGGCCAACCGTAATAAACTTCAAACAGCTCAGAACCAAATGCAATTAAGATCTGGAGAATATAGTGGATTCCCGGGTCGTTAAGTCCCACGGAGGATGAATGGTGTTTGAACAAATTCAGATGTCGAATAATCACTAAGGATAGTGATCGGTAAGGATTTTGAGTTATTTATACCTAAAGAAAAGTTTTGTAAATTACAGGGCTTAAATGCAAATTAAAGAAAATTAAAAACTAAAATATATTAAATAAACGCTATCACTATTTTTACAATGATGTTTTCTTGATTTATAAAACAAAATAACTTAAATAAACTATTTTAATTAAAGCGTAAACTTAAATTATCTAAAAGCGTGACTTAAAATGAAAACGTCGTTATGTATAAAAATTACAGCGAGTGCGTAAGCAAAAGCGTAAAATTGGTGAAATAAAGGTCCTACAGTGTAAAACAATTTTCTTACTTAATATATGACAAAAGAAAATTTTAGAAAAAGATTTATATTTTTTGACTTTTATATTTTTATTATGAATTAAATACTATTTTATACTAAATAAATGATTAAAATACTAAAACAATTAAGAAAAATCAAACTTTTTGTAAAATACTTTATACTAATACAAAGCTAAGAAAAATACAAAGGTGTAACAACTTATTTTAATAAGCTAGAAATAAGCTAAATAATACGTATAAACATATTGACAAGAAGGGTTATATATTAAACGTGCAAAGTTAAACCAAGAAAAGACCAGGCGGTTGGTGAGGTGTGTGTGTGGTGAAATTTGGGTGGCGTGGTTCGAATCCCAAAGAACTCCCTTTTGCAAAATATTATTTTTGGAATTTTTCTTTACAAACTTGTTAAGCAATATAAGATAAGCAAATTTTAAAACTGAAACTTTTTATAAAAACCAATAATAAGCACAGAATAAGCTTAAGCTTTCTTAACAGTGGAGAAAGAAAGAAAAATAAGCACAAGTTTAAGTAGAATGCTAATAAGCTAGAAATAAGCAAAAGAGTAAATGAAAATAAGCTAAGGAACTGTAAATAAGCTAATTTAACAACTGAATAATCACAATAACTGAGAGATAAGCACTAAATAAGCACTAGCTTAAACTGGTAAACAGGACATTTAATGGGTTTCTAGCTACTTTTAAGCTGATTTTTAAGCACTTTAATAAGCTAGAAAATGAAAATGAAAACTGGAATTAACAAGCTAACCAACTGAGCTTTCCAAAAAGCTAAAGCTTTCACAGTGGTGTTCACTGGTGAGCTTTTAGTGAGCTTATGAAAAATCTTGAAAACACTGATTACTCAGTGTACTAGATGAGTTGGACAAAACAAATAGCAATAAGCAGACCTACCAAATAAGCTAGGAATTGGAAAATTAAGCTTGTGACCTTGAGACAGCTAGGTGAGCTTCTTAAAAAGCTAAAGTACATAAGCTAATACTCACTAATGAGCTCTGTGAGAGCTTGTGAAATAGCTTGTAAAACTGGTGCACAGAGCATGATTTTGAAAAAGGACTTAAAACAAGATTGAAAATAAGCAGTCTATAAGCTAAGAAGTGATAAGCTAATATTTTTCTAATTAAGTTAAGCAGCTAAACTTTATTATACCAAAAGCTT
Organism: Chrysanthemum lavandulifolium; assembly: GCA_022545495.1. NCBI lineage: Eukaryota > Viridiplantae > Streptophyta > Magnoliopsida > Asterales > Asteraceae > Chrysanthemum > Chrysanthemum lavandulifolium. Next base: position 180,209,706 of record CM040240.1, read on the forward strand.
AAATTCTAAATCTTAATAGTAAGATCATAAGAAAATCGCCAAGTTTATTCAAAAACTACAATTTGGAAAATTTGACTTTTTAAATTATGAAGCAGTTTGACTTTTATGAGATTTGGCTTGATTTTACTTAATGATTATGATATATTAAGCTAAGATAAGATTATATTAAGCTATGTTAACAAGTTTTAAACTAATATGATGAATTTCACAATATAATCTCTAACAGTTAAATGGCAATATGAGATTAAACTTAATTTTGACTTTTACTCAATTAAGGCTTGGTTTTTAAGACTTGACTGAGTTACTAGATTCTAACATGACATAAAGCAACCAAGAACAAAGGCTTGAACCAACTCTAACATGGTTTACACAGTTTATTCAAACACTACTTTTTGAGACTGTTATTAAGCTTTTAATGCTAAAACAAGTTTTTAAACCAAGAAAGCTATTAATTAACTTATATTAGCTATAATGAAACAGTATTAGACTAAAATTAACATACCTTAAACACATAAATTATGAAATGCAAATTTTTAGAAAATTGCTTACCAATTGAGTTCATGCACAAGACAGAGAACTGAGAACTGAGAACACCCTTAATAGCTTACCACTAAGCCTCTAAACCATTTTCATCCAATTACCAACCTTGCTTCAGTCTTTAATCTTAATTTCCATTGCTTTTTTATTTTCTCACTATTTTTCTTGATATTTTTGGGAATTTCTCTTTTTGAAACTAAAGCGAGTTTAAAAGTTTCTAATAGCTTAGAAAAGTTTTCTAAGAGCTTTTATGAGCTTATTGAGTTCAAATCAACAACTAAAAGCGACTTTAGATTACTATGAGAATTTTAAGGTAAAATTGCATAAACTTGAAATGGGACTTATCCTTTGAAATTGAAGCGAAATTGAGTTTTATTACACTCGAATAAGATTACAAAGTATTTGAGAACTTAAACATTCTTTGGAAAGCTTAAAATATTTAAAACGACATATGAAAATTACAATTACACTAGATAACTTATTACATTGCACCATTCTTCTTTATATAGATCTTTTTAGCTCTTGTCGACATCTCTGATTGTTTCCCACCTCATCCCAACCATTGAATCTTTCAGAATCATCAAATTCGTCCATTTGTCATTTTGGCGCCAATTTTCTTTGAGCAGGTTATTTGCATTAATGAAGTTTGGGAGATTGTGGAGGTGGTGAGGAGTGGGTATACAAGTGGAAAGACAGGTGGAAATGTGGAAAAGATGGAAAAACCACCTCTGGTTTTGTGGTTGCAGGCGTGGGAGAGAAGGAGAAACAGTGGAGGTGGTTTGGCGGGTTTTGACTAAATTTGACCGAAGATATTAATAAGGGGGGGGGGTCAAAATGGGGGGTCACAGGTATATTGGCAGGGGTTCTTTTTGATTTGGCTGGGGTTTAAAATACAAAAGGGGTCCAATTGGTTTGTTTATATCATAAGGACCAATCATGTAATTTCTGTTTTATGAGGGACCAAAACTGCTAACCTTTCCAAACTTATCAAAAGGACCAAATTTGCCAATCTTTAATAGTACAAGGACCACATTTGATAATTTTCACTTTTTTATAAATCCAAGGACTATTTATGACACTTTTCAAACTTTAGGGACCTTTTCTGCCATTTGACCAAAGATTTATTCAAGGACCATTTTTGACAACTTAGAATATTTCAGGGACCTTGAATAACATTTTTCTTTATTTTGAATTACCAGGACCTAATTTGACAACTTTTGAAACTTGGGGACTAAAGCGCCAATTATGCAAACTTGATCGTTTTCATCGATTTTGATATTTTGCATTTAAAACACATAAAACACTTATTTGTGATATTTTCATCATTTTGATGCATTTACGAGTGTTTTCGGATGTTTTTGGCATTCTAAATGGTACTAAAATGATGAGTATTTAGACACTCATCGATGCCACCTACCAACGATTAGTGGACAAAGCCTTCCAGCGGATAGGTAGGAATGCGGAGGCATCGTAGATGATATGGTCATCAAGAGTAGATCGAGGAGGATATGCTCTCGACATTAAGGAAACCGACACCAACTTCGCACCATCAATATAACATTAAATCCCGAAGTGTTCCTTCGGTGTGGAAGAAGGACAATTTTGGGGCATCGATCACCAAGCGGTATTAAGGCCAATCCTTCAAGGTCAAAGCCATCACGGATTTGCGACCTCTAAGTCCCTAAAGGAAGTGCAAAGTCTTAACTAAAGCTAGCGACCTCGGCGAGGTTCTTATCGAAGGGTGCGAGACGGATCTTTGCCGTTCTTCAAAACACTCAAAGGATGCACGGACAAAAGACGTTCCAGTGGAGCATAGATGCCGAGCGACTTTCCAAAAGCTCAAGGATTTCATGGCTATTCTACCTACACTTACGGCCCGGTCAAAGGCGAAGTGTTGTTCATGTATATTGCAACCTCCTTCAAAGCATCATTTGTGTTATTGGCGAAAGGGAAGAAGCAAATCCCTATCTACTTAGTTAGCGAGTGGTTCTCAGGAGTCGAGCTAAATTATCCAGCATTGGAGAAGCTAATTTTGGCCTTGGTCCATCGCGAGACGCCTGAAGGTACTTCCAAGCTCACCCCATAACCGTATTTCATCGACAAGCCAATTAGCGAGATACTTTCAAAGCCGGAGAATTTGGAAGGATAGCTAAATGGGCTATCGAGCTAGAGAACATGATATTGAATACAAGGCGAAACTCGGTCAAAGGACAAATATTGGTAGACTTTTAGCGTAAACACCCTCTAAACCAAAACATGACACAAAGGTTGTTGAAAAGAAGCCCGATAAGGCAATCGAAAGGTGGAAACTATAAGGGAAGAGAGCGACTGAGATAGAGCTAGAACTGGAATAAACCCAACAAGGTTCTAGTAATGAAGTCTCGGTAAGCACTGAAGGGGTTGAAGAATGAAAAAGAAATGAATGTGAAAAGGGTGAAAATAAATAGCCCTCCAATAATTCAACCTTAGGGCAGAAACCGGGTTCAATACATATGCTACTGGTGTTTACTAAGGTAACACTGGTATTGAAGACAAGACGTCATGGACCCAGTGACGCACTGCACTACAACTTCCCAAGCCACTCAAGTTCCTCTTAAAAGGACTTGTTTCATTCTCACGGGGAACCTACATAATCTATCGACTTTCTCTTAGAGTTTGTTGATATTGAAGAAGGAGACCCTCTCCCTAGTCTCCGGCATAGGAACCAAATGTGCACGATTGAGTCTAGAGCCACGAGATCATCAAATAAATCTCATTAGGACACTGTCAATGAAGACTCTCTGTTTCACACAATGTGGAAAGAGAGATTATATTCTTAGAGTCCTACGCATTATCCTTGTGGTATTGCCAGAACATCTGAGTGATATGCATACATATTCACAATGAAGATGGAAAGCCTTCTAGAGCCAACATCTAACAAGCTCTTGGTAGGTGGCATGTGAGATCTATCCAATAGATCAACCATGTGACAACTGAACAGAAACAAAGGGGCGATTCAAAAAATTATGAATCAATCCTAGTTCAGGTTATGGATTGACGGATACCTTTGAAAAATCGGTAGTTGTGCCTAAAACTCTTTTCTCCAGCACATCGACTGTGTATTAATATTTCAAAAATAAAAGGTGTTTATGATTGATAATTGATTTTCCTTAAAACCTTCGTTGTTATGCAAAAACACTTTATTTTGAGCAGTACACGATTGTTTTTCAAATCTCTTTTCATCAATCAGTGAATCTCAATTCGCTGGTTCGCTCACTCCGTGTTGTCTTCTTTGAGATGTTCTGGTTTGAGAACAGCTAGAGCAGCTGTGAAACCATGTCAAGGAGATTCTTCGGAATTATACCTGATCATAGGCAGTACTTGTGCTGATCAACGGGGAACCGTGGGCCGTGTACCTCAATTCAACGAAAGTGATCAAAGACACTTTCGTGCGCTTTATTGCTAACTGTTGTATGCAGGTACGCCCGACGTTTGCAGCTGATCAGAATGGAGAGGTCAATCCATAGCCGCATGCTCACACAACACATTCATCTCTAAAGAAATCATGATAAATGCACCAACGAATCTGATATTTTCACTCCATGCTTCTGCTACGCTGCTGTAAACATCATGAATCAACTAAAGCTTCCGCTGCTCTGATGAGAAGAAATCATGATCCAGAATGTGAGCATGTTGGTCCAATGTCACAACATCACATAATGTCAACACTACAATGGAAGAGTCAGAGATTTATGCAAGCTGATGATCTCAAAGCTGGCTCAAAACTCATCATCACGTGGATCAGTTAAAGACCTCCACTTGAATTATCCAAACATGCAAAACATGAAGAATCAAAGACTACGAGCTACAGAGCAATGAACTTAAACAAGAATCCAAGAACAATCTTAATGTAATATCTGTTTGTATTCTGTGTAATTTGAGGTGACCTCCCTTAGGGGGAGATTGTTAGGATTTAGAAAATCCAGTCGTTAAAGAGTCGGTCACCTCAAGTATATGTATTCGTTAGAAAGCTCGTAGTCGTAGTTATTTAATGTTAGTTTGTATTCAATTTAGTAACACCGTGGAGGACGGACGGGTCTTTACCCACTGTATACCTGATCCACAGCCCGTAGTTGGCGTTAACGTAAGATACTATAAATACCCTCTACCTCCCAAGGTAGAGGGTTGGAGCTCATAATAATACTTTTACTTTCTCTCACTAAGTTCCCTAAACCTCTAAACTTTCTCTCTCTAAAACCTCAAGTGTACGCCTACTTGTATTCATGGTTGATGTGTTTGTGAAATCCAATATGTTACATCATGCACGAATTTCACAAGTCTAAGTATTCCATACATCCGGGATCAGACAAGATGTACTTGCATTTGAAGAAATTGTACTGGTGGCCGAATATGAAGGCCGACATTACAACATATGTTAGTCAGTGTTTAACCTGCTCGAAAGTCAAGGCCGAACACCAGAGACCCTCAGGTCTACTGGTGCAACCTGAAATTCCCGAATGGAAATGGGAACGCATAAAGATGGACTTTATTACCAAGCTACCAAAGACCTCCAGTGGTTACGACACTATTTGGGTAATAGTTGATCGCCTCACAAAATCCGCTCATTTTCTACCAATTAAGGAAAATGACAGCATGGACAAACTCGCACGATTGTACCTGAAGGAATTTTTCGCACGTCATGGTGTTCCAATTTCCATCATCTCAGATAGAGATAGCCGTTTCACGTCGAACTTCTGGAAATCACTCCAAGATGCTTTAGGATCTAATCTTGACATGAGTACTGCATACCATCCCCAAACTGATGGACAAAGTGAGAGAACCATTCAAACTCTGGAGGATATGCTAAGAGCATGTGTGATAGATTTTGGAAATGGCTGGGATAGACACTTGCCCTTAGCCGAATTTTCTTACAACAACAGCTATCACACAAGCATCAAAGCTGCACCATACGAAGCACTCTATGGTCGAAAGTGCAGATCGCCCGTGTGTTGGGCCGAAGTAGGAGAAAGTCAACTTACTGGCCCGGAGCTAATTCAAGAGACTACTGAGAAGATAGTGTTAATCAAGAACCGACTGCAAGCAGCTCGTGATCGTCAAAAGAGCTACGCAGACAAAAGACGAAAACCACTTGAGTTTCAAGTGGGGGATAAAGTCATGCTAAAAGTCTACCCATGGAAGGGCGTAATTCGTTTTGGAAAACGTGGAAAGTTGAATCCTCGTTACATAGGACCTTTCAAAATTCTCGCAAGAATCGGGCCGGTAGCCTACCTACTCGAATTGCCACAAGAACTAAACTCTGTGCATAACGTGTTTCATGTATGCAACTTGAAGAAATATCTTTCTGACGAAACTCTTGCTATACCATTGGAAGAAATCCAAATCGACAAAAAGTTAAGCTTTGTCGAGGAAACCATTGAGATCATGGATCGAGAAATCAAACGGCTCAAGCAAATCCGCATCCCTATTGTTAAGGTCCGTTGGAACTCTCAAAGAGGTCCATAATACAGGTGGGAATGTGAAGATGAATTCAAGCGTAAATACCCACACCTTTTCTCAACTTCAGCAAGTAACCCTAACTAAAAACCGAGGATGATTTTTCTTTTAAGACGGGAAAGCTGTGACACATGGTAATTTTTCCTATTATTATTAAATAATAAATGATGATTTATTATTACTAAGCATATTTAATTAAGCATACATTAGCTTACATGACCATTTTGAGTAGATGACTCATACACTGTAATATACTGATCTAAGAATGGTGATATTAAAGTTTAGAAACTTTACTGAATGATTTAGATTCTTTTAAGCGAGAGGTTATCTCGTTGTGCCAAGCACCACCGCATACCGACACTACATCAGGGGCAAAGTAAGATTTAATAACATTCCCGGTTGTGAAGCTAAAAATTATAACACGTGCCAAAAACGTGTTCATAAGACATCAACTAATAAAAGTTTAACAAACCTTAATACCGTGACCTAAATACAATTCAATGGGATACGAAAATACCAAACACAACATAACACTACTTAAACATTTAACAAACAAAACACTACTAATAATACTTATATCCTAAATGAATTTTTATAAAAGTTATCCCGTTCTCCTTTTTGTGTCCTCACCTGTGGAGTCCTTAACCTTGGATCTAGAACACTTAGCTTGTAAACGTGTAGTTTCCTTGGATGGTTCCAAAACAACAATAAGAAACTTTGTTGTAGATACACACAAGTATGCAGAATCTACTTGAATGTACTTAGAAGATTAATGTAAACACAAATATAACACCAACAGCTTCAATATTATTGATTAATAATACGAGTACTCTCCTAGTACTAGGGTTTACAACCTTGAAGCTTTTCTTAAGACAGCTAGAGTATTGGTTGTGCTTGACCTAGCTAGGATCTCCTTTTATACACTAAGGAGATCCCTTACAGAGATAACTATGCATTAAGTATATCATATCTTCTATTGGAATAGAAGATATGCTGTTACAGACCATACACGACATTCTTAATATAGAACAATACAAACTCAACACTATCAGTACTAACTTTTGCACTATCAGTACTAATTAGTTAATACTCTTCTAACATTACTATCAGTACTAACTTTAAGACTATAAGTATTAACTCCCAAAAATGAATTTTCCAACAATCCTCCCCTAAACTTGTGATTGGGTTTCTGAATCACAAGTTTCTTCAGACTTAGAGGATTCTTCCAAACTTCACTTTCTTCTGCTAGGTCTTCCAGCTTGGTCAAAGATCTTCAGCAGCAACTCTTTGGCCATTTCTATTGCATTTCCCATCCTTAGCCCTGCATCCAGCATTTGTAGAAGGGTTCCAAGAGCAAGTGGGTATGTTCTTTCAACCAACATATAGATATCAGTTCCATTGCATGTAGTGACCAAGTGCAGTCCACAGGAATCAAGCAAGGTCCAACTAAGGGCTTCATCACCAGGTTGAAACTTCCATTGTTCTCCTATTGGATCAGGTTCAAATATGTTCTGGAGTTCATAGAGTAGCTCCAGATCCTTGTCATTATCTGGGTCTTTGTTCTTGAACCTGTTTTTGACTAACTCCCATAGCTTAAGGAGATCCTCCCTATCAATAAATGCAAACAGATCTACTAGGTACAAGTAAGCACTTGTCCTTCCACCAGCTCTGTGAATCCTCCAATGTCTTTTGCCTTCTTCAGTGTAGATATCCCAGTTGATGATTGGATATCTAGTGTTGATGGGCTCTGAATACAATGCTTCTTCTGGAGCTTCAATTAACATCATCCTATTGAGCTCTTCTTCAGTGAGTCCACCTTCATCTTCATCAGAGGCTTTCAATCTTTTGGGTGCAGTTGAGGAAGCTCCTTCTTCAGATGGTCTTTTGTAGCTTCCAATGGGTTGTGACCTTTCAACAATATCATCAGCTTGCATAGGTCTGAAGTCCAGAAATCTTCTTTGAATTGTGTCAGCAAGTCTTTGAAGAGTCTCCCAAGACAATTGATTAAGCTGCTTTAATGTTCTCCTATCTTCACCTGAGTATCTGATGTACTTGCAAAGATACATCTTCTGCTGACTCTTGTTTGGAGGCTTTGAGGCCTTTTCAATCTCTCTTTGCTGTCTGAACTGGCTTTGTCTTCTAGCCAAGATCTCACTAAACAACTGAGCTGCTTCATTGATACTTGTACCCTGATCTTGTTGCAGCTTCTGTTGTACCTCCTTGGTAGCTTCTACTTTGGCTCTCATGTCATCCCATGTTTGCCAGTCTTCAGCCATTTTAGCCAGCTTTTTCTTTTCTTTCTCTGCAGCTTCTTTCTGCAACTCTTCCTCACTCCATTGTGCTGCAAGCTTCCTTGCTGCCTCTTCATTCAACCTTTCAATCTCTTTCTTCTTCTTTGGTACTTCCACCAAGATGCCCTTGCCTTTGTCTTTGGGATCAATCTTTGGAGCTGAGGAGGTTGGTGATGCTGGAACACCTCCTTCTTGGATAACAACTCCCTTTTCTTTAGGCTTGGGTGCTGCTGACTTGGTCTTCTTCCTTAGGTACAAAACATGAGGCTTCTTGTAAGTGGGAGAGATTGGGACTGTTTTCTTCAAGCTCTGAAGTCCCAATACAACATGTTTTTCTCTTTCCTCTTCATCACTGTCTTCATTTGGAGTGGTAGTGATGGTAGTGGCCTCAGTAGTTGTTGCTTGTTGTAGATCAGCAGCTACCTGAACAATTGGGCTTAATACTGATTGTAGAGCTTCAGGAGTACTAACAATAGTACTAAGAGTACTAACTACAACACTAAGGTGGTGTTTGTTTGTAACTTAATTGACTTAATATGAAAAAAACTGAATTCATTAAGTCATATTAAAACTGTTTGTTTGTGACTTAATAAAGAAAGATGACTGAAAATATTAAGCAATAAAACTGAGGGTGTCTGCATTAAGTCATCTCTTAATTAGAAATGACTTAATAAAAAAATTTAACAAACAAGCCCTAACAGTACTAACTGGGATAGTATTGATAGTGCATGTAGGAATACTAAGTACTTCTTCTGCATCAATGGTAACCTGAACTTCTTCTTCATCAGCAAAAGGGCTCTGAAATGCTGCACCACCTTACCATTGACCAAATTCACTTCTACCTTGAATATCAGAACTCCTCCCCTGTTTGGTAGAATCCTCTATGGAGGTACTGGAGACTCTAAACTTGGAGATGCTGCTGCAGTAGACTGAGTGAGAAGTTTGACCTAATGCTCTAACTTTTTCATCTTCAGGAGCATCTTGGTATGAACTTTTGCAGCAACTTTCTTTTGTTCTTCCAAAGCAATCTCCAGAGTGTTCACCTTTCTACATAAAAATCTGTACAATTTCGTCATATCCTTGAGTGATAAGCTGCCCTCACCACTTCCAGCTGTGTTACCTGCTGAGAGAGGTGGGTCATTGGGCAATTGAGATGCACTCCCAGGCCTAGCCTGAGCAGATACACCCCCTTTTAAGCATGTGCCTGGGTCCACCCTGTGAGGAGTGCTCACTAGGTGTTGGCATGGGTTGGGTCTTATTGATGTTACCACTATCCTCACCAGCTTCTAAGCTTGGTTGAGTAGTGGCAGCCCTTACCATTCTATCTCCTGCAGCATCTGAGATAGGCTCATCTGGTGCAATCATAGGAGAAGAATAGGGCTGAGATGTCCCACTCTCCTATCTGGAATGCCTATCTGTTGATGAAAGTTATTGATTGGGAGAGTTTTCACCATCTGTGGGTGTGTGTTGGGAGCCACCTGTGCTTGATGGTCCTTCACCCTCTGCAATAAGCATGTTAGGAAACAATGGCACTACAACCCCACTATATCCTACCACAGCCCTTAACATATTTGAAAACACTTTGGCTGTGAGTAGTTTTGATGGATAAACATTTTTGTGAGGCTGCAAGTTTTGTTTCTGAAGATCCAAAAATATTTGTATAAACCTGGGATACATCAGAAACTTGGTTTTGCTAACTGCATTTTTAAGCATACCCTCAAAAATATAATTTGAAAAATTGAACACCCTGCCTGTTGCAAGGCAGATCAAGGCTGTGGCTATGTTTGTGGGAAAAGCATCCCAGCCAGTCCTTTTGTGACTCAAGCAATGTAAGAGGGTATGAATTAGAAACCTCCATTGTGGGGAAAACTGACTTTTGTGAAAGTTAAAAGTGTTGTCATGTCTATACCCCATCAATGAGAGTTGTTCAATTATGTCAGTGGCTGGCAAAGTGCTAATACCTTCAGCATCTCTAAGATGAAGATGTTCTCTTAGAGAAGCTTCAGTAATAACAATTTGTGTGCCATCCACTGTGCCAATTAACTGTTGTACCCCTTCCTCAGTTGTTGAGGCAATAGCAGTTTGCCAAAACTTCCTGACAGGGGTACATAAGATAGTAGGGTTTAAGAGTAAAGCAAACCTGATGCTGCTTCTGTTTAGAAAAGCTACTATCTCAGTGAATTCTTCATTGCCTTCTGGCAAGTCCAAGCACGCCACCATGTTGTGCTTATCGACAAAATCAATAGGAGCCATGAGCAAGAAGAATGAGGGTTAGTAAAGTGGGATTTGATCGCAAAAGCCTTTAGAGAATTGTGGTGAAAGCAATTGAAAAGTTATGCAATATATAGAGATTTGAAGAATTTTGGTTGAACCACCTTATAAATTATTATGGTAATAAGTAAGGAGAAACCAATTAGGAAACCCTTATATAAAGAAACAGACGGTAACAACTCAATTTTCAAAAGTAATCATTGCATAACTGACTTTTGGAATAAGTACTAACGGCTAGTTCATCAGTACTAACTAGGCTTATCAGTACTAACTTATAACCATCAGTATTAACTTTACCCATCAGTATTATCTTATAGTTTGGAAATTATAATACTGAAACCCCAATTTTGAAGGGATTAAGTGTGGTGACAGACACTTAATCAAGGTCGGCCTCACATGGCCTCTGGTTTGGTGAAAACCAATGGTTTCAGTGCATAGCACTGCCTGTGATGGATAGTCCCATTAAAAGGGCCTTCCTGACAGGGTTTCCAGCTCGTGGCAGGTGTTGCCTCCAACACAAGTGTTGGATTCATGGTTGCTCGCTGTTCTCTAAGCCAGATGCCCTTGGGCTAGTCACACTATCTGTAAACAGATAGAATGGCAAAGAGTGGGTTAGTGCAGAATGACCTGACTAACTAAAACCATCAATTCATGTTCATTAATACCACAAGATGCCACATAATGCTTTGGCATCACTAAATCTAGAGTTACAGCAAATTCCATCATGTGGTTGCATCAGAATGATCATTAGTGAGAGAACCACACTTGCTGTAATAATCATGCACCAAACTCCATCCATACTGCTTGTGTTATACCTGAAAAGTTAGCCCAAAACCAAGAAAACACAATCCAAGAGATTTTCTTGCCAATCCGTATTGTGGAAAACTAGAAGGGGGGTTGAATAGTTTTGCCAATTAAAATTCGCTTTAATCTATTTAGATCGACTTATGTCAATCTATTTGGATGTGTGTTGGATGTTGACAAACAAGCATATAGAAATATAAACATGTAATGAAAAGATAAAGAGTAAGAAGCACAAAACCACAACGCGAGTATTTATAGTGGTTCAGCTACAAGGACACCTTCCTTGCCCTACTCCACTCCCCGAGTCACCTACTCGAGAGTTCGTAATCACTACACAACACCGACTCCTTATGGTGGAGAAACCTTCACAACGTTGCCTACTCTTTTTCCGGTACTAGGAAAACCACCGGGTTCTTTCACACCAAGGTGAACCACACCTACCACAACGTCGCCTACCCTTTATCCGGTACTAGGCTAAATATCGAGTTCCATTACAATGGAGGAACTACTACCCAACACTACACCAATGACTAACCCCAAAGGAGACCAACTCCTTATTACAACATCATCAAGGAAATCAATATCCTTGGATCCAATACTAGTCTATCTTGTACATCGAAACACACCATATCGAATGTACATCTTAGGCACCTTTCACTAATTCCTTTGACTAGATCTTCAAGAAACTCTTCACTAATGTCTTGTGACTTGACTTCTAGGCACCCTTCACTAATGCCTACAGTATAGACGATTAACACCTTTCACTAATGTCTTCGTCTTGACTCTTGAGACATCTTTCACTAATGTCTTCAACACTACACTTCTTAGAAGAAAGAAAAGAACCATCAACAAGAGGACTTCAGTAGTCTTGATGATGAGGAAGCATGGCAACTCATGGACTTGAGCTTGCTTGACTTCAAAGGTGGTGATCTCGCCTTTAAGAGGAACCTAGAGAATCACACAAAAAACAAAACTACAAACATAGATCTCTTGGATCTGGGGTTAGAGAGTTTTTAACTCAAGGGGAAAGTATGTGAAAAAGGGGTAAGAAACAATGGAGAAATGGCTCACTATTTATAGAGATAAAATGCCTACTGTGCCTCGGATCCTATGGATCCCTCCCTTAAGGGATCCGTGGGATGCTCCTCTTTGCCCATAGGTATTTTGGTTATGGGTCATGGGTTATGGGTTGATCCATGGGTCTTTTATTAGATACAATGTATCTCATGAGTGCAATGCACCTAGTCAAATGGGTATGGGTCAATACCATGGGTTATGGATAATATCCATATATGACATAAGTATGATGTCATGCAATGGGTTATGGGTCGAGCTCCATGGATATGGGTCATGGACTTTGGGTTGTATCCAACTACATTAAATGTATTTGGTCAATGGGTTATGATACTTAAGTTTCTACCCATTTATATTACCCAATATACTACATACTAGTTATGTGTATATTTTACCCAAATATGTAAACACTAGTTGTTGTACATATGTAATACTAAATCATAAAATCACTTATACTTGTTTTAGTGTTTTATGTGAGAACGTAAGTGTGTTAGAAACTATTAGTTCAAACCATTTACGTATTTTATTTGTTTCGTTAAAATGATTTTACGTTTGTTATCGACAAAACATTAGAAGATCGTAAAATATAAATAAACATTTTTACGGCTTATTTGTATATATTAACATTACACAAGCAGTATTAACTAGATAACAATCAGTACTAATCACCAGTTTACAAAACTTTACAAAATAGAGAGAGATAAGACATATTATGGATGAAGCATCCCAATACTTGTGACCAAGTACTGAAACCTTCCCAATTCAAAAGCTTTGGTTAAAAGATCTGCAACATTAAACTCAGTATCAATCCTATCAACCTGAATGAGTTTCTTTTCATTACAGTCCCTTATAAAGTGATGTCTTATCTCAATGTGTTTAGTTTTAGAATGAGCAACTGGATTTTTTATAATGCATATAGTACTGTTGTTATCTATGTAAATGACAGTGCCCATAAAATTATACCCATAATCAAGCATCTGATTCTGAATCCAGAGGACTTGACCACAGCAACTTGCAGCAGCTACATACTCAGCCTCAGTTGTAGAGTTTGCCACAATGCTCTGCTTCTTGCACTGCCATGAAATCAACCTATCACCAAGAAACTGACATCCTCCTGTGGTTGACTTCCTATCAAGACTTGCCCCAGCATAATCACTGTCAGAGTAAGCTACCAGATCAAAGGGAGAGTCCTTAGGATACCAAAGGCCTAGGTGAGCATGGCCTTTCAGATATCTAAAGATTCTTTTAACAGCATGCATGTGAGAAAGCTTTGGAGAGACTTGAAATCTTGCACAGGCACATACTGCAAACATAATATCTGGTCTGGAGGCAGTCAAATACATCAATGATCCAATCATTGACCTGTAGAGATGCTGATCAACTTCTTCACCATCAGCATCTGGAAGTAGTGGCTTGTTGTGCTCCATAGGAGTGCTTGTAATCTTTGTATTTTCATAGCCAAGCTTCACTAAAATCTCCTTGACATACTTATCCTGACAAATAAATATGCCAGCTGTGTTATGCTTGACCTGTAGCCCAAGAAAGAAGGTGAGTTCTCCCGCCCAAGAAAGAAGGTGAGTTCTCCCATAGAACTCATCTGAAACCTATCATGCATCAATTTTTCAAACTCTCTGCATAGATCCTGCTTGGTTGAGCCAAAAATAATGTCATCTACATATATCTGAACCAACAGGATATCATTCTTCACATTCTTGATGAATAGAGTCTGATCAATCTTCCTTCTTCTGAAGCCATTGCCCAAAAGATATGTTGGGAAATAAGCTAATTGGAGTTAATACCTATTGTAATAAAGTTAGTACTGATAGTGTTAAATGATAAGTATTAACTAGTTAGTACTGATAATGAGAAAGTTAGTACTGATAGCTTAAAGTTTGTACTGATGTAAGTATGGAATGTCGTGTAAGAGTTGTAACAACATATCTTCTATTCCAATAGAAGATATGATATACTTAGTCCATAGTTATCTCTGTAAGGGATCTCCTTAGTGTATAAAAGGAGATCCTAGCTAGGTTAATAATAAGGTTTTAAAATGTACCTTTTTGAGGGGTCATTTAAGCCCTTATTTGATCACTTTTGTATCCGTTATTACTTAAGATCGTTCCTTTTCACTTTTTAGGTCTCTTGAAGGCAAATTGCTGTAATGGCACTTATTTGGACGAAAAGGCGCGGATATACGAAGAAAATGGCCAAAGTCAAGAATCGAGACACTCAAGCTGCTGAAACACAAGGTGACGGCGTCACTGCTTAACTGCGACGCCGTCGGAGCATTTTATGACGGCACAGAAGCCAAATTTCCTATTTTCAAGTGACGGTGTCAGGCTTTAAAAGAGTAGGCCGTCGCAACTCAGACGGCCTAGATTTGATCCAGACGGCGTTAGAAGCTGAAGAGGATGGCGTCACGAGCATAAGGTGACGCCATCGCAAGACTAACGTGGCCAAGACAAAACCCTAATGACGGCGACCCGACGGCGTCACAAATCATAAGGTGACGCCGTCGCACATGTAATCTTATATATAGAATCCGTATTTTTCAGTATTTGTGTGTAGTCTTTTGGAGTAAAAACCTAAACCGAACCAAGGCTGTCTTGTACAGTATTTTAGGGTTCCAAAACCTATCTTACATCAAGATAAGTGTTTTACTTCATTAATTCAATTATGTCTTTGATTATTTGTGTGTATGCTTGCATGTTCTCCATGTCCGGCTAATTTACTTGTGTGTTTGCTTAGGGAATATGAAACTTAATTATTGAATATTGATTGGTTGTCTCTTATCTTAAATGTAATGATATAGTAATGCGATAGGTCATTCGTTGTGTAATTAATGCTTGATTAATCCTTGTGAACCTTAGGCTATAGCACTTAGAGCGGTTGTAGGCTAAACCATCCAAAGAGGCCTTAGAGTAAGAGTTTATAATCCCTATAGGGTTTTGTAGACGTGACCATTTGGTAAGTTCAAAGAGTTAGGGATAAACGCATACCCTACGACTTTAGACACACAACGCGATTAAGAATAAGGACGTGACAATTCAACCATCAATAGGAGATAACTAAGGAGTAATAAAGCCTAAGTAAACACATCTTTAAACTATCATACGAGCACACAATAATTAGACATAGACTACATACACCTTAGATTAGATAATAAGATAATTAGAGTAATCGGTAGAAATAACAACCCCCAAATCCAAACCCCGAGATTCGTACCTTTCCATTTCCTAAAAAACATAAAAAAAGATAAAAAATAATCTTCCTCAACCCCAACCTTAGCGTAGTAACTTCTCACTAGCATTCCTATTCCCCTAGAGAACGATATCAATACCCGTGGCTTACCCTAATACTACACTACAACGATTAGGTTCACTGCCTAGGGTGTTATAAAACTTGCTCAAAGAAAAGGAAGTTCCTTTGACCCCGAACGACGCGTGTAGCGTTATCAAGTTTTTGGCGCCGCTGCCAGGGAATAGAATAGCTAGTTAGTAGTCCACCTCGTTTAGGTTTCTTTGCTTGATTCCTATCAAGTAAAATTTTCTCATTTTTAGCTTTCTCGTAGTCTATCCCCCTTCTTCGTGACCTTTGTTCGTAACCCCATCACTTTTCATCATGGAAGGTGATAACCAACCGCCATTCATCAACCTACCACCAAATGACCCGCCAAGAGCCCGTACTTTTGGTGAATACTCGAGACCAAGCCACCTAGGCTATAGGAACACCATTGAGCTTCCCGACCAAGCCCAAACTACGGCCCTGCGATCCGACACCATCCGGTTGGTGCAAAACAGATGTGCATTCCATGGACTTCATTTCGAAGATCCAAATCAGCATCTAAGGGATTTCCTTAAAATTGTCAATTCCATCGACCTTGATGCTACTACTCGGGAGACCACGCGCCTGCGTCTCTTCCAATTCTCTCTACGGGACCAAGCTAGTAATTGGCTTGAGCGACTTCCCGCTGGCTCCATCTCAAGTTGGGATGATCTCACCTCTCGCTTCCTTGCTCAATTTTTCCCACCGGGGAGAACCACTAAACTTAGGAATGACATCTTGATGTTCCAACAACGTCAAGGTGAATCTCTCTACGAAGCATGGACTCGATTCAAGGACTTACTTCATAAAGTCCCTCATCACGACATTGATCTTTGGCTCCAAGTCCAAATCTTTTATGATCATGTCAACTTCCCCACCAAGTGATCCATTGACCAAGCGGCCGGTGGAAAACTTAGTGATCTCACCGCGGAAGAATCATGGGGCATAATAGAGGACCTTTCTCTCTATGACAACGAAAGTTGGAATGACCCCCGTGAGTTGCCCAAAACCGTTAAGGCAATCTCCTTGCCTCCCATTGACTCACAATCTTCCAACCGTAGGATGATCGAACTTGAAGATCAAGTAAAATTCCTAATGAGTTCCTACGAAAATCCTAAGTCTTCAAACCATGTGAACAAAGTTTCTTCCTCGTGTGAGCCGTTTTGTGATCCTCATAACACGCGCACTTGCACCCGATCCCCCGAACAGGCTTCCGTTGACTACGCATCCTCGCGTATTAATGGAACGGGAGGAAGATTCCTACAATACCCGGACCTAGGAATTTCAATGAAACCCGAGAAGCATGGAAGGGCAAGCCTGACTTCTATTGGGGACAAACCAAAGAATTCACTTCCAATGATTTTTCATGGCCCCCATCCCAACAAAACATTGAGGGGGTGTTGCAACACCTAGTCGCATCCCAAGAAGCTCAAATAGCTAAGCTCTCGGACCGTTTTAACCAACAACAAGCCGAGATGGATAGGAAGATAGATAACCTTTTGAAAGCCATGACCAATAGTGATAGGAAGGTTAATGCTATCTCAACTCCCGAGCCTTCCGGTGTAGAGATTAAGGACCCAAGTAAGCTAGCTAAGCACGTTCAATTCGTCAATACCATCGCCTTAGTGAAACCTAATAGAACAAATGACGAAGAGGACCATACACTTGAGAATAATGAAACAAACGAGGAAGTAGATGAAGTAGACAATGACTATTTCAATAAGTTTCCTACGGACTTCATAATTGTGAATGATATTAGTACGGCCATAGATCCTAGCTTGTCCCACGTTATTCTAGGAAAACCTTTCATAGAAAGCACCGGGATGACCTATGACCCCTCGTTAGGAACAGTGCGATTCAAAGATGAGACTGATAACATAGCTTACCAAATGTCGTTTAAGATTGAGAAGTTTTCATCACTCTTTAATGATGAAAAGGAACTTAAACTATCGGTCTATTATAGGAATGAGTAGGGTAAAGAAAAAGGAGTAGATTATGTTATGGCTAAGATTTTCGGATTCTATAAGGATTGCTTGAACCTAGGACCGAAATATAGGACCGAGTGGGGAGAGGACGAACTCTTAGAGAGGTGCATCATAGGGCACTTCTACAACATAGAATCCCCCAATAGAGACCGTCATGAGAAAGAAGATGGCGGTAATGAAGTCACGTAAGGGCACGACTATGAGTCTAGCTACAAGACTCTTAAATAAAGAAAAGCGCTTCGTGGGAGGCAACCCATGCTTAATTGTTTGCTTGTTAGAGTCATATATCTTTTAGTGATTGCTTATTCTCATGTTTAAATTTGTAAAAATGCTTTATTTTGTTTTTAACCTCGTCTTAATTGCATATAAAGGTATTTTACATAAAGGATAAGTGTAGGGAGGATTACACACGTTTTCAAAAGAAACGTAAACATGAGAATAGCAATTCATTAAAAGATATATATGTGTGTGTTTGTTCGAGTCAAATGCTTGTATCGAGTCATAATGGATGTTTTGCAGAAATTTTTCCAAATTCTAAAGATGTAAATTTTCCAGAATTTTTTCCAGAAAATCGCAGATCAGTTTTTGTTAGGATAACCTGACGGCGTCAGGATCGCAACCTGACGGCGTCAGGAATGAGTAAAAACAACAGATTACTTTTTTTTCTCATTTTCTGAGCTACTTACAAATTTCTTGGAAATTTTCAGGTCTTAATTTTCCAGAAATTCTGTAAACCTCCATTCCACAAGCATTATATCCTAGTTTAGTAGAGTCTTATATATATTATTACCGCCGATTTTACGCGAAGGTTTCGTTTGTTTTCTTCAAGTGTGCAGGTTTTATTTATCAAGAAGAAGAAACAAAATATTGGAAGGAGCTTTTCACGCACACATTTTTCTTGGAAAGGATTTAACCACTACTTCACACACGGATCCTACCGAGCTAATCAGGGAAGTACTAGTTTCTTTCATTTTTAATTACCTTCCATTATCATAACTTTGATACTTTTGGGGAACATTGGGGACAATGTTCAGTTTAAGTGTAGAGAGGGAAAATAAAACGGGAACTTTGAAACTATGCTTATCCTTGATTATTTGCTTTGTCCAATTGTATTTGTGTAATAAACCATAAGAAAATATCGGTTAGGGTAATTTTGGCACCAAATTTTAAATTTTTCATGACATATAGGAGTGGGCCATTAGTCTTAACAAAAGCGTCTCACGGATAGGAAGTTGCATGACTAGCACAAAAACCCTTTACCACCTAAATTCCACCCAAAATGTGAGGATCGCCCTTAGATTAGTAGGAATTAAAGTATTCATCTTTAATGCTTAGAGTGTGAACCGGTAGTATATTAGATTCTAGAACTTGTTTTGTGATGCATTCCGAGATCGCTAGTAAGACTACACTTGTGTAGTTAGGAATAACTAAATGATAAGAGGCATTAGGATAACCCTCGTTTGATACCCGTAATATAATTACTTCTTCCACATCGGTTGAGTAATTCCCCCACACCCTTTGCGTTGTACTCATCTTTAGTACACGATACCCCTAGTTAACCCCTCAGAGCCTATCTTTTTCGCGGTTCTCGTGATGTTTCGGTTTTTCCGGAATATCAATGAAGAGCATTGTTTACACCCCACCCCCAAATATACACCCAAATCGCCTTAGCCTACCCTGTATGCACTCACTTTTAGTGCATTATTGTTATCACCCTAAACCCTTAGTTCAATTATCTAGTTGCTTGCATGAGTTGCTAAGTCGAGTCATATCCTTGTATACAGTGAGTTTTGGGACGATTGGGACTCATGGGAAAAAGTAAAGTTAAATTTTATAAATAAAATTTGGAAGGGAAACAACTATAATATTCCCTTATTTGATATATATACATACCACAAATAAAATTTTGATCTTTTAATTCGGGTCAAATTAGTGTTGGAGTAATAAAAACTTAAGGGTATGGATGTGCCTATAAATCCCTATCATTTGATGTTACCGTAGAGAATGGTAGAGTAAAAGTGTATGAAAAAAAAAATCGATTTTTTTTTACTATACAGTCAAAGTAATATATCATGAAAGTTGAAATATTTACACTGAAACGACAGGCAAGCGGGCAACAAGCTGCGCCGCTAGCCCTTTTTGAATAGAAAAACTTAGTCTTTTAAAACTACATTCAGAGACCTTGGTGACACTGAGGAGGTGGCTCGGGCTCTGGACATCATTAGGGCGACGGGTCCAGCTTTGGGTCTTGAATTGAATATCAGGAAAACCGAGCTTTTTTGGCCTTCTTGTGATGGTAGGAAGCTTCGTAAGGGTTTATTCCCAAACGACATCGGTAGGCCATCGTTGGGGGTGAAGCTTCTTGGGGGGGCAGTTAGTAGGGATGCTGGTTTTATTAGTGGGTTGGTAAAGAAGAGGGCTTCTAGTGCTATTGATATGATGCGTCTCCTTCCCCAGCTAGGAGACCCGCAGAGTGAGCTTCTCTTGCTTCGATCTTGCATGGGTATTGCTAAACTTTTTTTTGGCTTAAGGACGTGTCAACCCGTATATGTGGAGGAGGCTGCTCTGCTTTTTGACAAAGGATTGCACGAGGCGATTGAGGATATGGTGGTTTGTGGAGGTCCCTTCTTTGGGGATCTCCAGTGGCGACTTGCTTCTTTACCTATTAGGTTTGGTGGTTTGGGGCTATATTCGGCGGTAGAGGCTTCATCTTATGCCTTTGTGGCCTCGAGGGCCCAATCTTGGGTGCTTCAGGACCACATCTTACGCAGCAGTGGTGTATGCGACATGGATTATGATTATGATTGTGCTTTGACTTGTCTTCGTGATATGATTCCAAGTTTTGACTTTGGCGGTTTCACTAAAAAGGACACCGCCCCCACTAAAGCCCAACACACATTGGCGAGTGCCCTTTTTAGCAAGATTGTCCAGGACATGGAAGTTCACTTCGAGATGACCGTTAGACAAAAAGCTGTTTTTGAGTGTCTGCGTGCACCACATGCTCAAGAATTTCTCCTTGCCATTCCTATAGATGGTCTCGGTCAACATATGTCGCCGATTGAGTATCGCACTATCCTTAAATATCGCCTCATGATCCCAATTTTTCCGGTTGATGAAAGTTGTCCAGTTTGTCACAAAGCTTGTTTGGACTCATTCGGAGAGCATGCAGTTCATTGTAAAGAGCTTCCGGGGTTCAAATACCGACACGATTTGGTTAGGGATGTTCTTTTTGACATATTCAGGCGGGCTGGGATTTCAGTTAAGAAAGAAGCACCTGTGAATTTCTTGACTGACCCGATGGAAGGAAGATCGACACTTAGACCAGCTGACATTTTGGTCTTTGGATGGATAGGAGGGAAACATGCTTGTGTAGATCTAACGGGGGTTTCTCCACTTGTGGGATTGGGGAATCATGCTTTTACGGCAGGTCAGGCTGCTTTGAAAGCCGCTTCGTGCAAAGTAACCAAACACGAGAAAGCGTGCCTTGATAACCAACACGCGTTTATACCTTTTGCATTTGATACATTTGGCTTCCTTGCACCTGAGGCTGTGGAGCTGCTCAAAAGAGTCCAACGGGTTATGCATGGCAATGTTACGACCCCAAGGTCTCTGAATGTAGTTTTTAAAAGACTAAGTTTTGCTATTTAAAAAAAACAGAAAAAAAAAAAAATAGAGTGTTCAAAAAAAAAAAAAAAAAAAAAAAAAAAAAAAAAAAAAACATACATACGGGCTACCATCCTACATCTATCCTTAAATTTATGTTTGTTTGTTAAGTTATCTAGAGTTTAGAGTGTCGAGTCTGGCTTTAGCAACGCCATCCTTCGTATGCTTGTAACATAAAAGAGGTTTACTTGCCACACTAAATAGCCTATCCCACCAAACCCTTCTTTCCCTACCGTAAGCCTAACATTTACAACCCTTTAAAGACCTCTTTGATAGTCTTCCTAGGTGCTTACGCCAAAGCGATGGAGGTTTGATCTATTCTCAAGCCTATGGTAATCTATGTACTAGGACGGTTAATGAGTGTTTATCTTCCATTTCCAACTTGTTATATTTCATATACACCAGAGAGAGATGTGAGTATCCAAACACCCCATGTGAGGTGCCAGTATGTAATTTCCGTGGTTGTTATGACTTTTGCGAGGCTTATATGTGTTGTGGATTGTTTTAAACCAATGCTTCATGACCCTTAACTTATAAATTAATTGGCTAAAAGCACATTTGCTTGAGGACAAGCAAATACCAAGTGTAGGGATATTTGATAAGGTTTTAAAATGTACCTTTTTGAGGGGTCATTTAAGCCCTTATTTGATCACTTTTGTATCCGTTATAACTTAATATCGTTCCTTTTCACTTTTTAGGTCTCTTGAAGGCAAATTGCTGTAATGGCACTTATTTGGATGAAAAGGCGCGAATATACGAAGAAAATGGCCAAAGTCAAGAATCGAGACACTCAAGCTGCTGAAACACAAGGTGACGGCGTCACTGCTTAACTGCGACGCCGTCGGAGCATTTTGTGACGGCACATAAGCCAAATTTCCTATTTTCAAGTGACGGTGTCAGGCTTCAAAAGAGTAGGCCGTCGCAACTCAGACGGCCTAGATTTGATCCAGACGGCGTCAGAAGCTGAAGAGGATGGCGTCACGAGCATAAGGTGACGCTGTCGCAAGACTAACGTGGCCAAGACGAAACCCTAATGTCGGCGACCCGACGGCGTCACAAATCATAAGGTGACGCCGTCGCACATGTAATTTATATATAGAATCCGAATTTTTCAGTATTTGTGTGTAG
This sequence comes from Chrysanthemum lavandulifolium, assembly GCA_022545495.1. Classification (NCBI taxonomy): domain Eukaryota; kingdom Viridiplantae; phylum Streptophyta; class Magnoliopsida; order Asterales; family Asteraceae; genus Chrysanthemum; species Chrysanthemum lavandulifolium. The sequence continues at coordinate 180,232,276 of CM040240.1, forward strand.
TCTTTTGGAGTAAAACCTAACCGAACCAAGGCTGTCTTTTACAGTATTTTAGGGTTCCAAACCCTATCTACATCAAGATAAGTGTTTTACTTCATTAATTCAGTTATGTCTTGATTATTTGTGTGTATGCTTGCATGTTCTCCATGTCCGGCTAATTTACTTGTGTGTTTGCTTAGGGAATATGAAACTTAATTATTGAATATTGATTGGTTGTCTCTTATCTTAATTGTTAATGATCTAGTAATGCATAATAGGTCATTCGTTGTGTAATAATGCTTGATTAATCTTTGTGAATAGGCTATAGCACTTAGACTTTGGTTGTACGGCTAAACCATCCAAAGGGCCTTAGAGTTAGAGTTAGATCCCTTTATAATCCTAGAGGGTTTTGTAGACGAGACCCTTTGGTAAGTTCAAGAGTTAGGGATAAACGCATACCCTACGACTTAGACAACAACGCGATTAAGAATAAGGACGTGACAATCAACCATCAATAGGAGATAATTAAGAGTAATAAACCTAAGTAAACACATCTTTAAAACATACGAGCACACAATAATTAGACATAGACTACATACACCTTAGATTAAATAATTAGATAATTAGAGTAATCGGTAGAAATTCAACCCCAAATCCAAATCCGAGATTCGTACCTTTCCATTTCCTAAAAAACATAAAAAAGATAAAAAATAATCTTCCTCAACCCCAACTTAGCGTAGTAACTTCTACTAGAATTCCTATTCCCCTAGAGAACGATATCAATACCCGTGGCTTACCCTAATACTACACTACAACGATTAGGTTCACTGCCTAGGGTGTTATAAAACTGCTCGAAGAAAAGGAAGTTCCTTTGACCCGAACGACTCCTTGTGTAGGTTATCAGGTTAAACATACATTTTATATTCTAGCCGTCTAAAGTAGAGCTTCAAGTTTGTAAACCCTAGTACTAGGAGAGTACTCGTATTATTACTTAATAATATTGAAGTTGTTGGTATTATACTTTGTTTACATTGTCTTTGCATTAATCTTCTAAGTGCATTCAAGTAGATTCCGCATACTTATGTGCATCTACAACAAAGTTTCTCATTGTTGTTTTGGAACCATCCAAGGCAACTAATACATTTGCATGCTAAGTGTTTTAGATCCAAGGTTTGGGATTCCACAAGTGGTATCAGAGCTTGTGTCCTGAAGCTTTGTTTTTAGAAGATCCTGTGTTGACAAATCTGAAGAAATGGATTTCGAATCAATGCAATCCAATGCTGTTAACAGAGTTCCTAAGTTGCAGCCACATGAATATGAACTCTGGAGAATGCGCATAGAGCAGTACTTCTTGGTACTTGATTTCAAGCTGTGGAACATTGTGCTCTATGGAGACTCTTACAAACGCACTGTCACTGAAGAAGTTGCTGGTAAGACTGTTACTACAGTGAAAGGTGATCCTATCACTAATGAAGAAATGG